>CAUYRT010036195.1:0-12999 GCA_963574885.1 Lepilemur ruficaudatus
CCAACAGCAGCAGAATACATGTTCTTCTCAAGTGAACACAGAACTTTCTCCAGAATAGATTACATGTTAGGTCACAAAATGAATCTCAACAAGTTTAAGAAGATTGAAATCATGCCAAGTACCTTTTCTGACCACAATAGAATGAAACTAGATATCAATAGCCAAAAGAAAATTGGAAAATTCACAAGTATGCGCAATTTAAACAACATGCTCCTGAACAAGCATTGAGTCAAAAACAAAATCAAAAAGGAAATTAGAAAATACCTTAAGGCAAATGAAAAGAAAAGCACAACATACCAAAACCTATGGGAAGCAGCAAAAGTAGTAATAGGAGGGAAGTTTGCTGCAATAAACTTCTATGTTAAAAAAGAAGAAAGATCAAAAATAAACAACCTAACTTTACATGTCAAGGAGCTAGAAAAAGAATAATAAACTAAGCCCGAAGTTAGAAGCAGGAAGGAAATACCAAAGATTAGAGCAGAAGAAAGAAATAGAAAATAGAAGAACAATAGAAAAAATGCTTGAAACAAAGAGTTGATTTTTTGAAAAGATAAAATTGTCACATCCCTAGACTAAGAAAAAGAGAAGTTTCAAATACATAAAATCAGAAATAAAAGTGGAGACATTACAACTGATGCCACAGAAATAAAAAGGACCACAAGAAACTAATATGAATAATTATATGCCAAAAAGCTGGATAGCCTAAGAGGTATGGATAAATTCCTAGAAACATACAACCTACTAAGACTGAATCATGAAGAAATAGAAAGTCTGAACAGACCTATAACTAGAATGGAAATTAAATCAGTAATGAAAGCATCCCAACAGAGAACAGCCCAGGACCAGATGACTTCACTGGTGAATTCTACCAAACATTTAAAGAAAAACTAACCCTTTCCCAGTTGGCTAACATCCTGTAGGTGGAGGCATGTAGGACTGCATTCTGAAGATGCTGAAAAAGGCCCAAACATGAGGGCTTTGAAAAGGGTAGGGACAGAGCTGCATTGGTCAGATGATGGGAGAGCAATTGCTTTTTGAATTAGCTAGGAAAGGAGGGAAGGAAAAGTCTTACAGAAAAGTTGTTAAAACCATGTTTTGTGATTTGAGTCTCAGCTCTGCAACATCCTAGATGTGTAACATCAGGCAAGTTACAAAACTTCTGTGAGCCTCAATTTCCTCTTCTGTAAAGTGGGGCAAACAATATAGCTACATTAAAGAGTTGTTGGGAAGATTAAGATAACACATCAAAATAAAGTTAATATTAGTGATTGCCATTTTTTTAGTGGGAATATTTGTTGATCCCCTACCAAGTACTTTAAGTATGCCATTTTATTTAATTCTCAGACCAATCCTTTGTGGTTGGAAATATTATTCTGTTTTCACAGATAAGGTAACTGAAGCCCAGAGTTCAGCAGCTGGTCCTAAGTCACACTATTAACATCATTAACATAAAATAATTGGAAAAGCAAGTGTGACTATATACCATGTCCATGATTTTCATGCTACAACAGGCTGCTCTGGGAAAGTGCGAAGGGCTGGGGTTCCTGCAGCCACAGCAATGCGGGGTCTCCATCATGGTGGACGCTCACTGTTTGAATAGAGACGAGGACACTGCGGGAGGGCTGGACGACCTCTCCCCTCTCTGTTCATTAATCTCATCACTGGGATCCTCAACTTCTAAGGGCCTGGCCTACAAAATCATAGTCGGGGGTGACATCCCTGGGAACAAATTGGTCCCATCCGACTCAATCTCATCTTTTCTACCACCAGGTTCAGAATCACCATGGGACCCCCAAGATGCAATCCCAGTGCCCCCCATTAATAAGGTGGGTCCTGAGGGGGAAAGTATGATATTCCCGGGGATTTATTAGGAAAGTTTGGAGAAAGCTTTTCCCTTTTGTTTCATTTCTTGTGCTGCCTTCTCATCTCCAGGTCAAGGCAAGCCTGGGAGTTCCCTTCTCTCTGCTCAGAGCTCTCGTTTGGGCAGCAATCTGGGAGAACTCGGACTGGAGACTCTGGCCCAGCCCCGGCACCACCACGAGCTCCATGCGTGAATTTGGGAAGATGAATAAACCCTCTGGACTTCATTGTCCTTGTGTGATCAATAGGATTAATAACACCCTCTAATTACCCCTATGGAACTATTAATAATATGAGGAGTTAGATGTGAGGCCTTTTTGAGAAAATCAAAAGCATCGCAAAGTCATGAACGCTTGGGTTGTTTATAGGTCTGTGGCTCCCCAAGCCCCCAACCTTCCCCGGGAGGGCTAATTTCTGAGGTCCCCAGAGGCTGACACGGCAGGGGACAGAGCCCCAGACAGGATGATCTCATCTCTCTCTCACTTATTCTCTTATATATGGCCTTTCCTTGCTCTCCAGGGCTAGGGCCTGCACAGCGGCTCGCTCCCCTCATTTTGCCTCAGAAGAAACCTTGCTGCCTCTGTGTTTGTAACAAGGTGAGTTCTCTCCTGGGGTCCCCCTTCTCCTCTCTAGTAATGGAGAAGGCACTTGTTACCAAGTGAGTTAAACCTCCTATCTCACAGAGAATTCAGTAGGGAAAGAGAATTTTGCTTGGGGTAACACATTAAGTAAGAGAAAGATATGGGACCCTCCTCTGCCAGGGCATGTTGCCAATGCCTGTCTTTCTTGGATGAAGCTTACTTTCTGTTTTTATTGGAGTATGACGGTATTCACAGAATTCAACCTTCCTGCCTGGATCCATTCCTCTAGGGGCAACCTTGAACCAGACCCCCTTACATCAGAGGGCCTGATTGAGTCTTCATCATCTGATGAGCACAGGGTTTAGTTGGAAATGTCAGAGCAGGTATCCCTGGTCACTCAATAAGGGCAGCCTGAGGCTCATGCTGGACACCTGAGAGTAACCTAGGCGGGCCTCTTCAGTTAAGGCCATCATTGTGGTCTTGTGTAAGTCAGACTTCTTGGGTGCATAGACCAGCACCCATCCTAGAATCCTGGTGCTGATGAGCAAGCTTCATTTCTGTAGTGAGGGTTATATGTATAGGAGTACATGCACTCTTCTTGCCTAGCCTTGTTTATTCAGAGTCTACCCTTCCTAATTGCCAAATTCTTTTGGATTTTTCTTGAAAAGACGTGTCCATGAATGAATTGTTTTCACTACTGCCTTAACTGTTCCCAAATGAGTCCTCAGAAGTTGCCCATCTAGACAAAGGGAGCAGAGATTTTTATAGCAGTGCTTCTGTGCCTTGTCCTCAAACTTGTACCTCCTTCAAATTTTATCAATCTTTCACCATCTTGTGCAAGTTCCAGCTTACCTAGAAAATTTTCCCACCCCCCACAGGCCAATCTGACACTCCATTTCACTGAACTCTTAATGGTCTCATGGTCTTAGTTTCACAGTCCGTTCATTCATTTATTTCAGAAATATTGAACACCTACTGTATGTAAAATGTGATGATAGGCATTGAGAATGCAAGGCTGAATGAGGCATCAGTCTGTCCGCAAGCCACAGCGGAGTAGAGGAGGTGAGCTCTGCAGAGCAACAACCATGCAAGAGGTTAACGGAGACAAGAGCTGTAAATATACGATGAAGGTGCTGCAGGAGCTCAGTGGAAAGGAGTTTGAGATGAGGAAGAACCAGGCAAACCTTTACAGAGGAGGAACGTCTTAGTTGAGTCAAAAGATTTGAGAACTTGGCATTAGGGAGAGGACATTCCAGATAAAATAAACAATTTGAGCAAAGAAGGGGAGATATGAAATCAAAGAGTGTGAAACCTTACAATTTGAGTTAAAGTGGATTGAAGAGGGAAAGTGGAGGTAAAACTTAATTATTCTTTAATTATTTCATGTGTATAACAGCTATTTTTCTCCTGCTGGTATATCAAGTATTTATTGAATGAGTTCTAGGTCTATGATTACACCCAGAGGGTGATTCAACAGGAATCACTGATTCAAGAATTTTTAGAACTTGGGCGACACCATCAAATGTATGGAATTCCTTACACAACAGCCCCCAATCCTGACAGCCGCCACATTAGAGGGACCTAATTTGTGATTCTGGCATTGAGGCTTCCTCCACCCACTATCCCTGGTGTCTGTAGCTGCTGCTCTGACTTAATGGCATATATAAAATGAAAATATTTTTATAAAAGGGGACATCTGTGTCTAGAGGGGTCATTTGCTAGGCTGAGAGACCCAGAGGTCACTGTGGTGCCTTCTAGAGACTGTCCAAACTGGGCATTCATGACAAGGACTTTGCAAAATAGCCTAAACTCCTGTAATTTTTCCATATATGTCATTGTTCTTATGCACAATCTGTAATTATCATAAAAACTCAACATGAGAAGGGCCCAGGTTCTTATTTTGAGAGAATAGCAAGAAAGGGTGATGATTCTGAAGGAGGTGGGGAGGGGGGCAAGTATGGGGCATTATAGCCTGTCATCGGCCAGAGGAAGGCCGTGGGACACAGCTCTGAAGAGCCATGGAAGGCTGTCTGATTTCCTTTGGGCAAAATGGGAAGCTGGTGGTCAGGAGACAGGCAGTGCCTGAGAAGTGCCCCCGGGGACATGCACTCATGAGGGACCTGTGGCTCTGTGACAGTCAGTGGCAGGTTTAGAACACCTGAATCAAGTAGACATACCAGAGCAGAGGACAGGCTCTCACAGGACAAGTGAGGGAAGAGAGCCCTGAGTGCACCGTGTGGTGGGTGGGAAGCAGAACCAAGTGATATCAATTGTAACCACCGTTTTAAGCCCCTATCCAAAGAGGCTTCTCCTTCAGGAGCTGAGCTACTTCCAAGAGGCCTGCAAACAAGAGAGCGTGGGGTTCACAAGGCACAGCCACAGAAAGATCTTTCTCAGTCAGAAGAGCGCAGCCAGGACAGCTCCAGAGAGCACTGGGGAAGGACAGGGATCTTCTAATCCCTCCCTAGGAATCAGGAAGTGCCCTTTGGGGACTCGGTCAGAAGCAGTCATCTTGGGCCGGCCAGACCAGTGGACAAATTTCTGCTGTTCTCATACAAATCCTTTCTCTGATGGCCCCATAGTTATTTGGAGGTTAGCAAGCATGCAATGAGCTGCCCAGCAACAGAAAGTGTTTAGCAATAATAATAATAATAATATTAATAATAGAAGATCAGACATTGTTACTTAGGTAAAATTTTATATTTTATAACAGGAGAAATCTGAACTAACTCACAAACATTTAGTCATACATCTTAAAATTTAGAAATATTTTAGTATATTTGTTATGTGCTGAACCATTTAAAATAAATGTCATAAAATGTAAGATTTTAACATTTTACATTAGGTAGCTATAAAAATCATTATTTTATTCTGTTATAGGAATTGCTAATACAATACTTTTTATCACGGAAAAAAGAAAGAAAACCTGACATTTTATGAGTATATCTAGTATTCAGTCTTACCCCAATAATTCTAATCTAACAGTGCTCTGCCACAGTTTCCTTATTAGTGAAATGAGGGAATAGCTGCTTTCCCAGATCCCAACCAACTTGGCCCTTCTTTGACTCAGTGACACTGTATACAGGGTGTGCTGATTACAGTTATGTGCACTGACACAAGGCCACTGGTGTGGGTAGGGGCGATCGTCAAGATAGTTAACATACCCCAAACTCTGCACTAACGGCTTCTAGCTGAATACTACCTTGGATGTGGGCCACTCACCATGACTCAGGGGCTGTGTTATTGGCAGGAAACTGACACTGTTTCTTGGATTTAAAGTATTTCACAAAATTTAGGAATATATTTTCATTATTCCCAGATCCTGATAAATGCAATTTCAGAGATCACAGCCTTTGGCTATTATTGCCTATAATACTTTCAGTTATATATTTTTTCTAAAAACTAAATATTTCTGGGGATCAATAATGTTACCCAGTTATCACATTTTAAAATCTGGGGTTTTATAGAGGATTAACGTTGGTTTATAAGAAATCTACTGACATGTTACAGGTATATACACGTGTGTATACACATGTAATTACTTTTTATCCAATTTGTTCATTTCCTAATAATTCTGAGTTTCCTAGGTTTTTTTCCTCCCTTAGGTTTTCTATTTAGACAACTTTATTGTTTCCAAATTACTCTTTTCTTTTTCCTTTTTAGTATTTAAGCATCTTATTTTTCTTTGCCTAAAACTTTTAGAATAATGAGAAATGCTCAAAGGAAAGAAGGCCATTGCTTTCTTGCTCCTGATTTTAATAAGAATATCACTACTATTTTACCATTATGAATGATACAGGCTTGCAGTGGATACGCCCTGTCACATAAGGTGGTGTACTTCCATTTCAAGTAACTACAAGGGTTTGTTCTTTTTCTTTTTACTGCACATCATGAATGGATGTAGACATTTATGCATTGCCTTTTAGAAAATTGTTCTCTTTTTTAGCCAATTAATATTCTCTAGTGTATTAATAGATTTACTAATGTTAAATCAACCTCTCTTTCCTATGAAATCTATTCGATAATAGTGGGTTTTATTTATTGTTAGGATTTTTGCATACATGTTGTCAAATGAAGGTAGTGTAGAATAATTCCTTTTTTTCTATTATCATTACATTTTGGCATCAGGATTTGCAAACTTTGAAAAACAAATGGGAAGGCTTTTATTTTTTCTAAGCTAGGGAAAGTTCATATGACATGGAAATTGTCTTTACATTGACAGTTTAAAATAATTTCCATATAAGAACAATAATATGCTTGGATCCTAAACACGAAGGGATGTTTTTGCAGTGTATTTTGTTTTTTCTTCTTTTCAGTTGTAACTGGTTTATTTGGTTTGGAGACAGTTCTTAAAGCAACTATTCAGATATAGAAGCAGGTAGTATTCCATGATTATTTGAATTTACTTTTGGTCTGTGGGTATCATGACTTTTTGATTTCAAATTTTGTGTACCTTTAAATTTTTTTCTTCCTTAGGTATGCCAGAGATTTATTTTATTTCCTTGAAATTTTTGTTTGTTTTTTGAGTGAATGAGTATCACCTGAAAAGTGAAAAAATACCCACTAGGACACTTGGAAATTAACTGGGGACAATGAAAGTGAGTCAATATATTTTTATTGAATAACTAAATTGGGAAAACTAATTACTTCCCCTTTGGAATGTCTTGTTACAGGAACTCATGGACCGAGAATCTGGGGCCAACGGAACAGCCATTACTGAGTTCATCCTACTGGGCCTGGTGGAGACACCGGAGCTGTGTCCAGTGGTCTTCCTGCTCTTCCTCTTTGCCTACCGGGTCACAGTCGGAGGCAACCTCAGCATCCTGGCCGCCATTCTGGTGGAGCCCAAACTCCACACCCCCATGTATTTCTTCCTGAGGAACCTGTCAGTGCTAGATGTTGGATGCATCAGTGTCACTGTCCCCTCAATGTTGACTCGTCTCTTGTCCCACAGGCGTACAGTTTCCTACAGAGCCTGCCTCACACAGCTCTTCTTTTTCCATCAGTTGGCTGGTGTGGACTGCTTCCTGTTGACCACCATGGCCTATGACCGATTCCTGGTCACCTGCCCGCCCCTCACCTATAGCACCCACATGAGCCAGATGGTACAGCAGATATTGGTGGCTGTGTCTTGGGCTTGTGCCTTCACCAATGCACTGACCTACACTGTGGCCATATCCACACTCAACTTCTGTGGCCCCAATGTGATCAATCACTTCTACTGTGACCTCCCACAGCTCTTCCAGCTCTCCTGCTCCGGCACCCAACTCAATGAGCTGCTACTCTTTGCTGTGGGTTTTGTGATGGCAGGTACTCCCATGGCCCTCGTTGTCACCTCCTATGCCCACGTGGCAGCTGCGGTCCTGAGAATCCGCTCTGCAGAGGGCAGGAAGAAGGTCTTCTCCGCATGTGGTTCCCACCTCACTGTAGTTGCCATATTCTATGGTTCAGGTATCTTTAACTACATGCGACTAGGTTCAGCCAAGCTTTCAGATAAGGATAAAGCCATTGGAATCTTTAACACGGTCATCAACCCGATGCTGAACCCAATCATCTACAGCCTCAAGAACACTGATGTGCAGGGCGCCCTCTGGAGGATGCTCAGGGGGGTGCGGCCACTGGCCTGAGGAGGTCTCAAGTACCCTTCTTTCCCGTGTCTTTTCGGACTAAAGGAAAATTCTAGAGCCAGGGACTAGGACAAAATGGGCCAGAACTATTTCTATATCCTTGAGTGTGAGGATGACTTTTTGTTACAAGGTAACAGTTATTGTTTCTCAAAGAAGCCCTGGCTCAATTGTAGGCAATGGTTGTATAGATTCTGCCGGGACAGCCCCTTTGAGAAATTACAGCTTGATAGTCAGTGTGTCCTCCCTTTTCGGGGTAGAAGTGAAACCTAGGAAGGTGTGAGTGCTTACAGGTTCATGTTTCAGAGGGAATGACTCTTTGGCTGGTTATAGCCTGGGTTCCCAGAAGTTCCCCAGAAAACTCTCCCCACCTGGGGGGTCATATTTTTCCCTCAAGTTTAGATATGGTTGGTCTGTTTATAAAACACAGGCCTAGAGATCAGGGTTATTTTATTTGTTCTATCAGCATGCTATAAACAAAGAACAACACACACAAAAAATTAGCTCTTTCCTGTTATGCAAAGCTCCCACGGGATATAGAGGGGACAGATGGGAAGCTGCATGGTCCCGGATTCTAGAGATCATGATACCTGTGTGCAGCCCACGACTTGTTCTTAAGTGTTAAAACTCCAATCACATATATTATGCATCTTGATGCAAAAGTGAATTTTCCTCACCTATCTTTCCTTACATGTTTGAAATCTTTAAAAAAGATAAGAATTTGTAATCTGGGCTGGGCACAGTCACTCATGCCTGTAATCCTAGCACTTTGGGAGGCCGAGGTGGGAAGATGGCTTGAGGCCAGGAGTTCAAGACCAGCCTGAGCAACATAGCAAAACCCTGTCTTCACAAAAAATAGAAAAATAAGCCAGGCTTGGTGGTGCATGCCTGTAGTCCCAGCTACTCAGGAGGCTGAGGCAGGGAGGTTCCTTGAGCCCAGGAGTTTGGGGTTGCAGTGAGCCATAATCATGCCACTGCACTCTAGCCTGGGTGATAGAATAAGATCTTGTCTCCAAAAACAAAATAATAAAATTTAATTTAGTTTAATTAAAAAGGAATGTATAATATAGACATTATTTATATATTTCAAAAATTCTCAGATTATTCAATATGAAATTCCCCTCTGAAATCTCACCCTTAGTCCCCAAACTTCCTAGCTGGGACAATCTATAACTGCAAATGCTTGTCATATGGTGATACCTTGTCATATGGTGATACCTAAATATCCCTTATCAGTAGGGGAGCATGGCACTGACCTAGAACATTATCTCATCTTGCTTGCTGTTTCTCAGCCTTCAGTCCAGTCAACATTAAGCTATATATTCCTTCCAGTTTCTCTTTTGGGACTAAGTGCCCATTTATTGTCAACTCTACTGTGCCACTGATGTTTCCTGATTCATTTCCCTGAAATTGTTTTTGACCAGCACCTGTGACTTGGGTTCCCCATAATATTTTAAGGGGACAAGGGATTGGAAGGATGGGGTAAAGTAGAGATGAAGAGAAGTGACACAAAAGAGGGAAGCAACACAAGATGGTAGCTGGAGAGTTAGTGGGAAAATAAAGATGAAAGATAGGAACAGGGAGAAATGGGATAGAATTGCAAGCAGAGGAGGCCGAGAAGGAAGGATGGAGGTGTTGGAGAGGACCGAATGGGGTACAGAGATAGAGTGGGAGATGAGAAAGAATGGAGGGATTGGATAAGATGCCCTGAGACTCTCAAAAGATCAGTGGAAGAAAGTGGGGGGATAACATTAGCAGGTTAGGGATAGGAGGTGTGGGCTTGCCGTTCTGTGTCGTCCAGCAATAACCAGCTCTGGCAGCCCTGACGCCCTCGTTGTAGTCCATCCTCTCTACTAAGAAGGAAATAATATTTTCAGGTTTGCTAAAGGTGCTGAAAAGTGCACAAGGTACTCATTTTCAATTTCTCTAAACAGAGGTGCTCCTAGAATGTCAGGAGGGTTCATCGGATGGGAAAAGACAGGAGAAAAGGAGTGCAGAGTACTGTATTCCACTGCATGCATTCTAAAATGTCATCAAAATTTGTGACTCACTGCCCAGTTTATACCTCCTGCCTTTGGGGCCATGCCTGCTAACAGTGCCAACAGACAGAGAAAGGATGGCTCTTTCCTGATTCTTTTTCAGTGACCAGATAAACTTCAGGGATACAAAGAGCGAGCTTCCTCCAAGAATCAAGAAAACTGCAAGGGGAAGACCTGTGATGTGGGTCTCACCTCATCACTTCTCTCATGCACAATGTTCTTGACCTTGAGGAAGTTCATGACCTCCTCTGGGCCTGTACTTGGCAGAAGGCACAAGGTAATCATTAAGGTTCTCCCACCACTAATGTTCTCTGATTCTACTATTACGGATGGATGGAAAGACTGTCTCTTTATCCTGAGTTACCACATCTTCCACCATCACTCCTCCTGCCTAGTAGCATTGAACACTGCAGAAAAACAGAGCTTACTGCTTACCTCCAAAGACCCCCCTGCCTCTGGCATTTTTTCCATCTGGTTAGTCATCTCAAGCCTCAAGGGATGATTTTGTCTTGGCATCATCAGGAGGGTAGAATGGAGCAACTGGGTTCAGTATCATAGAGAATGATCAAGGACACTGATTCTCAGCTCTCTGTTCACCCTCCAGGATCACAGGGTTTCTTTAACAACGTGGGAAATTCCTTCTCCTTTGGAATTTGTCTTCTTTTTTTTAATTCCAAACTGGAAATCTCTTCACTACTTAAAAATTCCATGATACATGTAATATATCATGTTATGAAAGTCCAAGCAATACAGAACATCATCATCACCCTCCTACACCATTCCCACAATAATCCCATAATTTAAAAGCAATTATTGTTAATAGTTCGGTGTTCAGCTTTCCAGACAAGTGACCACAAACACACACACTCGTACATTCAAAACCATACTGTTTTGTAATTTACTTTTCTCCTGTCCACATTACATAGTATAATTCTTAACATGTCAGCCAACAAATATGTCTTATCCTTTTCAAAGTTTGCATAATACTCCATTCTATGTATAAATTATAATATATTTAACCAAATCCCTATGGATATAATTTATTTCCTATTTTTGCAACTTCTAACAATACTGAGATTAATATTTATATATCTTTCCATACATCTGAAACTAATCTCACTGGCTAAATTCATGAAAATATTTTGGGTCTGTGTGTGTATATGTATGCATGTGCATGTGCACCAAAGGAATTACAAACGCAAAGTTAAAATTTGGTAAGTATTCTGCCTTTCTGTTTGCCAAAAAATGTGCATCACTTTACATCCTGGTTGGCAGTGTATGAGAATGACTGTTACTTCTTATCTCGTTGCCATGACGCACACTTTCCTCATATGCCAGCTCTCCTTCTGCTCTAGGAAGATCATTCCTGACTTCTTCTGTGATCTGGGCCCCCTTTTGGGAGGGGATTCTACTTAGCACAGGGAAGCAAAAAGGTGTGTGTGCTCCTTCCCCATCTTAGCCAAAATCCCCAGGATGGCCAGAATACCAGCTAAAGCCCCAGACCTGCATGGGCTATCAGCAGGTGCACACATATAACACTCATAATCGGCCAGGGAAGAAGGCTAGAGAATAGCTACACACTAGTTGCCATGATATTTAAACTAAATTTATTTATTATATCTTCTCATTGTAAACTGTTCATAAATCCTTTTACTAAAAAGAACATAGATCACTCCTATGATATTGTTGAGAGCTTTCTGTTAATACCTGCAAATATTTTTGATTCATAAACTTGAGGCAATAATTGTATAATTTCCTATTTTTATAGGAAAAATATACTTGTTTGCTTAAAATTGTAAACACTTTGCCATCTGGTATTGATTTATTTGCTAATATTATT
Organism: Lepilemur ruficaudatus; assembly: GCA_963574885.1. Classification (NCBI taxonomy): domain Eukaryota; kingdom Metazoa; phylum Chordata; class Mammalia; order Primates; family Lepilemuridae; genus Lepilemur; species Lepilemur ruficaudatus. The sequence continues at coordinate 11,945 of CAUYRT010036195.1, forward strand.
ATCATTAACCCACTTTTCATGACCTTACTGATCAAGTTTTGATAAGCTAGCATAAAAGGCTGCACAGACTTTTAGAATTACGAACATTGCAAAAGTCATTCCTCCTTGTGAAAAGTTATTAATAAGTAAAATAAATGAGCAAATAAGCAGATCTTTAGAGATTAATGCTTAAAGCAAAATCTTGATTTTTCTCAACAATACCAAACTCATGGTGTGGAGTCAGGGAGGGGAGTGGTGACAAGGCATGTGTGGGATTCAGAAATGAGACATTTGAGGTGGAAATTTCTGTGAAGCCCCTCACTGGAGGGGATGGATGACACCTTCAGGTTCTCTGCAGAAGTCACTGTCCCCATGAGAAGGAGGCTTTGCCCCTGAGAAGTCTGACCAGGGCACACTTCATGTCCTTGTTCCGCAGGCTGTAAATGAAGAGGTTCAGCAGGGGAGTCACCACTGTGTACATGACAGCAGCTGCTGTATCCTCTTCTACTGAGTTGGAGGAAGAAGATGAGGGGCACAGATAAGCCCTGATCACTGTCCCAAAGAACAGGGCAACAACAGCAAGGTGAGAGCCACAAGTAGAGAAGGACTTGTGCCTTCCCTGGGCAGAGGGGACTCTGAGGATGGCTGAAACAATGAAGATGTAAGAGACCAGGATGAGCATAAAGGGGATTAAAATAACTGCTCCCCCCAGGAAGAGGAGCATAAGTTCATTGACCTGGGTATCAGAGCAAGACACCTGCATCAGGGGGCCCAGATCACAGAAGGAGAGCTGGAATATGAGGAAGGTGTGCGTCATGGCAACGAGACTTGTGAGGGTCCAGCAGACAGTCACCATGAGGATGCAGCGCCGGAGGCTCATGATCATGGTGTAGTGGAGCCGGTGGCAAATAGCCACATAGCGGTCATAGGCCATCATGGCCAGAAGAAAGATGTCCATGTCCCCAAAAGTCAAGAAGAAGTAGAGCTGAGCCAGGCATCCTGCATAGGAGATGGACCTGCTCTGGGTCTGGATGTTCACCAGGGCCTTGGGCACGGTGGTGGAGGTGAAAAGGATG
>CAUYRT010036198.1:0-46944 GCA_963574885.1 Lepilemur ruficaudatus
ACCAGCCTGAGCAAGAGCGAGACCCCGTCTCTACTAATAATAGAAAGAAATTAATTGGCCAACTAAATATATATAGAAAAAATTATCCGGGCATGGTGGCTCATGCCTGTAGTCCCAGCTACTCGGGAGGCTGAGGCAGTAGGATCGCTTGAGCCGAGGAGTTTGAGGTTGCTGTGAGCTAGGCTGACGCCACGGCACTCTAGCCCAGGCAACAGAGTGAGATTCTGTCTCAAAAAAAAAAAAAAAAGAAAACAAAAGAAAACAAAAGAAAATTCTTATAGCTGTAGCTTCCTAAATTAATTCAAGCAATAGTTATATTTTTTCTGTGCCCTGAGTTTATCACTCCATAGATGATCAGAATTCTTCCAATCCTCCTAATGGATTTTGGTTTTTATTTGCTCTCTAAAATGTTTAGGGCAATTGTTTTCACTAAGTGTCACAGTTCCTCTCACTGAATCTGAGTGTTTTATAAATTGAATGTATACGTAACCAAATATGTATGTAGCAAATTTGTTGTTGGGAAAATAATGGAAGACAGCCCTGAAAATAATTAGGTGTAGTAGCTTAGCTTTTAAATTTTAATATATTTTTCTGATTACAAAAGAAATGTATTGTCATTGAAGACAATTAAAAATACCTATTTTTTAAAGTACAAACCATATATATAAAAATAAACGGTTTGAGACGTGTATGTTAGAATGTTAACATGATTAAAAATATTCTATATATTATATTGTAATCTGCTTTTTTATTTAGTGATATTGACATTTATTTTACTGGAGAATCCATGACCAAACTAAATTATCTCAAACTCTTTTGAGAATGGTTGTAGTTATATTTTAGAACAAAATTAAAAGTATGTTACCTAGAATTAAAGGATGTAGAACTAGAGCTGCCCTTGCCTCTTGATCTAATTTCAGCCTTCTCTCTTTATAGATGAGGAAGCTAATCCCTGGAGAGTATATGTGACATACCCAGGGTCCCACGGGATGTTGGTGACAGAGTAGGGACTAGAACCCACGTCTCCTGCCTCCCAGTCAGCTGGGTTTTCTCTCCCCTACAAATCTTTATGTGGTATTTCTCTTTACTCCATGAATGAACTTCAGGTTCACGAACCTGTTGAATCTTAGTGCAATAAAAAGGTTTGAACCATCCATACAACAGATTTGGGAGTATGTGGAAGCAGAGGAGAGCCAAATTCGGTTTAGCTGAGGCCACCGAGTTGCTTATTAGACAGATGTCCTGCTTCTTAGTTATAGGAAGCAAGCATTCTGGGTAACGGTCCCATGTAGCCAGATACAGCTTTACACTCTGCCAGGTGTTTTCATCTCTAGTCTCATGTTTTGATCATTGCAGAGTCTCTCGGAGACTGGTAGATATGGTGTTTCCATTGAAATAGTGACTTAAATTCTGGGAACTCAAGAACATATTAGCTCCACAAGGGCTGTGCTGTGCTGCATGGTGGCACTTTAGGTCTGGCTCCTAGTATGCGCCCAGAGCTGCTTACCCTGGGGCCTTCTGCAGGTGGGTATTCATTATGGAGCAGAGTTTCTGCTTAAAATGGTGACAGTTCAGCAATACAACACCTGTCCCATTTGTTCACTTGATTTCTCAACATAAAAATCTCAATCTAGAAATTGTTTATATAAACACCAAACAAAAGTTGGTCCTCTTTGGTTTTCTCTTTTTTCCCGTCTCTTCCCTTTTCCTTTCTTTCTCACTCTCTGGTTCTTTCTTTCTGCAAACCTCCTCCCATACACACTCTGTTCTCCTTACGTCTTTGAATTCTCTCAGTTCTTCACTCTTTGCTTTGAAGATGACAGCTACATACACAGTTTTAGGGCCACAGAGTTTTTGCATGGGGTATGTCTGTCTGTCTGTCGTGTCTTGGCATTTGCAGGATTTCTACAGTGATCCCAGGGTCTAACCACACACACCGCGAAAAGAACATTGTGAAGGATTGCAGGAAATAATTGATGAAAAGGTTGCTCTGTGCAGGGCACATTGGAATTTAGTTAATGTGTAGCCTGAAGCAGAAAGTGCCTGGCTGCTTTCAAGCCCCTTTGAACACATATACAAGTATTTGGTGAAAACTTCAGAACTCAGTAAAGCTTTGTCTTTGATTCCAAAGATATCCCTAGGGCCAGTGAATAAATTATAGATGCTTTTTAAAAAAAATTTACTTAATGCTTATATTAAATAATTGATTCTTTATGAACCAACGTGACTAAATAGGTTAATCAAGTTATTGCTGGATTTGTTTTAATTTTCCTCACTTTTTAAAAATAATGCCTTGTTTAAAGAGGTAATAGCAGGATCCTTTGTTATTCTTATATAAAATTAAACACCTTGGACCTACAGAGCAGTGCTGCATCTGTAAGCTGATTCAGGTTCATTTAGTCCAGTGCTGGTTCTCCCCTGTTCTCCCTTGGCTAGATTACAACTTTCCTCCCCTGTTCTCCCTTGCCTTGATTGTACCCTATAGAAAGAAGATTTTTTTTCCCTCTGTACTTAATATCTGACATATAGGACCTCTCTTTACAGGTGTATCGACCGGATTCCCAAAGATGCTATTTAGGGCTTGAACTCAGTGACTTACTAAGTGATACCTTGGTACCCTTAAAGAATTCTACTGAATAGTTTTCTTTCTACTCTTAGGCAAGTTCAATCTTTACCTGTAAATACTTTATCCTTGCTTCATCTGAAAACTACTTGGAACTACATGTTGTAATTATGGGTATTTTGACCCATGCTTTTACTTTCAATCTCTCTCTCTCTCTTTTAGGAAAAATCTTAACTTTCCTTGTTCTATCTTATTTTATCTTTAAATTTCAGGGTCTCCTAGAAGCTGTGAATTAGAAGAGATCTGAGGTGTTATCATCTAATCTGATTCCTGCCTCTTTCATTTAAATGTGTAGATGGTCAGAATTTGAAATTTCTCTACTCTAAAAATACAGGGCAAGTTTCAGAGATACTGGACTATTGTGCCTAAAATTGTTACTATTCACTTTGGTTTTAATAGTGACACCCACCACATTAGTATGATTGATGTAGAATGAATGCAGAGTGCCCTTCCGAAGTTTTTCTCATTGTATATCCTAGGATATTTTTCTAAAGGGGGGAGTTAATAACAAGCTCGTTTTCCCTCATTTTAATGACTTAGGTATATTCCTCTAACAGTCATAGACACCCATACGAAGACACAGCTTTCCTCAGGGAATTTGAAATTGATTAGCATCGCTGCTGAACCTTCAAGCTTTATGACAATAGTGTTATCATTTACCCTCTCCCTTGTCCCTCTTTTTCCTTTAAGATGTCAGAAGTAGGTCAGCTACAATGAAAGCCACTTTCAACTTTTTTAATATTTTAAATTACAAAGGGTCTTAGTTTGCTCAAATTTATTTTTTACCAAAAAAAAAAAAAAGTAAAGAAACAGCTAATACCTTCTCTTAAGAATGAGGCTTTACTCACTCAAGTTTTTGATAAATCAGTTACACTGATATGCTTGCTGTGTGACAGACTGCAACTAAACCTCATTATTCATACATGTCCATGTGATGTTTCTGAATCAATTTGTGCTGTATCCATTTTGCACTCATGGATAGTTCACGGTCCCTTATGAGCAGAAATAGTCAGCAGGCAATAATAGAAGACACAGAGCAGAAATGGATGGGGCCCATAATCCTTGGCTCCATGGTGCTAGATCCATTTCTTACATTCCTTTTTAGTGTCTTTTTTTAAAATTCGGGTCTCATCAATAGGAGTATGGCATGAACAGAATCAAAAAGCAGATACTTCCCAAGCATTTACATAGGTTGTGCTTTTATTCCAATACGGATTGTTAAATAACGGAACAGAAAAAGTCTCTATCTGCTGATTAGGAGAGCAGGCCACTCCCCCGTGTAATTCCTTATGGCTGTAGTAGTCTTCTATACAGCACAGTCTTCTTTTCCTTATTCAAAACCAGAAAAGCCAAAACTGCACCCAAAAATGTTACCTTTTTAGTGGCCAAAGAGATCCTAAAGCTAAGCATTCAAGTCAAGCAAACAGAGTAGAAGAAAGAATATAAAAAAGTGATAGCCGCCTATAGCCACTACTGTCAAGCAGGCTGGTGTCCAACTGGAGACGTCATTATGGCCATTGAAGCCAACTCCAGTGAAGCCCTGTTGTCAGCCAGCGTCGGCCTCTCGGAGGAAGTCTTGTAAACTTACCCATCACACTTGAAGCTAAGAACTTTCTTCTGTGGTGCCATTGCTTGACAACTCAATTCTGACCACTCTCCTGCTCTTGTGCATTAATGATTTTCCAGGGGAAGAAAATGTCAACCTCACAAGGTCTTCAGCTCTTTTACACTCACGGAACTCCAGGAGATAATTTTTGTAACATTGTCCTGGAATTTGGGAATTCATTCTACTAGGAGCTCTGTTATTAATGAACTTATAGATCTTAGCCAAGTGACTCCACTTCTCTGGGTATCAGTTACTCAACTATAAAATATGGGCATAGGATAAATGATCCTCATGGCCCACTTTACTGTAACCTTCTATCTGTAGTTACAGAATTTTGTTCTGTGGGGGCACTTCATTTTTCTGTGTCCTCATATTAAAAAAAATGTGTGTTCCAATTGATATTTGAGGTTCTAACATAAAAGACTTAATTTAAAAGTAAATTTGAAGGAAGAAATGCTCCTTAGGTGAAAGAATGAAGAATTATCAGGTATACATTTATAAAAAAGTATCTTTTGGTGTCAGGGTAAAAATCAACACTTGTGCCTAGAGAGCCTTTATATGGAATCACACAAACAAAAAAGTATCTAGAATGCATTTATTAAAATATCAGCAATATCTGAAAGTTTTCAAAAAAAGACTAAAATTATTGTTTTTTTCTCTTGATACATGATGGGTAATTAAAGTTTTGTTGCAAACAATGGAAGACAGTAAGAAAATATTTCTTTTAAAAGTTCACTCTTCCAATCACCAAAGTGACTTGATCACTTTAGCAAAATTTTTAAATGGTGCTATTAAGTAGAGGGGCTTCAATGCTTATTTTCCCTTATTTTCAGCAAATAATTTAGGACACTGACCCAAACTGAGGTTTTTCAGCACTCTGCTTTTGCATCACAAAACTGTTACAATGTATTTGTTTCTAACTATAGTGTATAGTCTCATCACGTCCAAAAAGGCTTTAGTAGTCCATGTTCCAGGCATCCTGTTTCTCATCTCCATGCATTTTGGTTCCCTCCTGCTGTCCACCCTATCTAGAATGCCTCTGCTAACTTTACATAACTTCTGCTCAAACTTTGACTCTGGTAAGCCCTTTCTTATCTCCAAGGCTATATTTAGGATCCTACCTTTACATCTCAAAATGTAAATTATAAGTTTTTGGGTCTGTCCCCTGACAAGGCTGTATCTGTGAGCACAGGACTTGTCTCTCATTCATCCTTGTACCCTACTGTCCAGCATGACACCTAGCCCATTGTTAGAGGTCAGTGAAGGCTTTTGAATGACTGAAGACATATCGCATGAGACCATTGAAATAATAATAACAATTGTAAAAATGGAAAGAGGTGAGAGAAAACAAATACATCAAAAAGTAATATCTTACTCTTATTGAGCATTAAATTTAGCTCTAAGCTGTCTGGCATCCAAGCCCAACAATAAATATAATGTGACCAAAATATAACAGAAGCAGTGTGGTTCAGAGGGATTTGGAGGGAGAGATAAGGGATTTGAATCCTGTCTCCACTACTGACTAGTAACGGAACAAATTCTAGAATCTCTCTTCATCTTAGTTTCCTCATCCCCCAAAGGGAAAGAACACCTGCTTCATAGAGTTGTTCTAAGGAGTAATTGAATCAATGTATGTGAAGTAAACATAGTTGTTGCTCATGTGTGAGATAAGTCATATTGTCAGTATGCTTTTGGTTTTTTGTTATTTTGTTTAAATCGATAGACTTTATATTTTATAGCAGTTGTAAGTTTACAGAAATTACAGAAATTGAGCAGATAATACAGAGTTCCATATACTTCTTCTCTCTCCTGCTCAGTCTCCCTTATTATTAGCTCGGGTTATTTTTTAAGTTAACTAAGTAACTTATTCAACTTATATGATAAATACAGTTGGCCCTCCTTGTTACATGTGTTCGATAGTCTTGAATTCAACCAGCTACAAATGGAAAATATTAGGGGAAAAAAAATGTGTTCTCTACTGAATATGTAAAGACCTTTTTTGGTCATTATTACCTAAACAATACAACAACTATTTACACAGGATTTACATTGTATTGGGTATTTGTCAATAATCAAGAGGTGATTTAAAGTACATGGGAGGATATGCGCAGGTTGTATGCAAATACTACATCACTATATATCAGGGACCTGAGCATCCATGGAGTTTGGTATCCATAGGAGTCCTGGAACCAAACCCCAACAAAAACTAAGGAATAACTGTATGTAATTAATAGAGTCAGAACCGAGCAAGGGGGCTATGGTGCCTTTATTATTGGAGTCTGTTGGATCGTTTACTACCCATGTCTATGGAGTGCAGTAGTAAGTTGTAAATGAACTGTCTTTTGGAAAGTATAACTTTCAACCATAACAAGTCAGTGACAACAGAGCAGGAAAAAAATTGTGAAAGTTGCATTTCAACAACATTTGGAATTTTAAATTCACACACTTTAAGTCTACGGAAAACAACAAAAAGGGGATTTTCAAGTGGAGCTGAGTGGGCCACTGCAGCTGTTCATTGGTAGGTTAACTGGAGGGCCTGTGACCTCATGGGCCCAGCTGATATTGGGCACACAGGAAAGAGGTGCAAAAAGTTTGACCTTTAAGAGGGTCCTCCCCACCTGGAAAACCACAGTAAGTATGCAGGGAAACAGTGTACGTGGGCTAAGTGACTACGATAAGTGTCAAAATGAACATTCAGGGTCATGCAGATTCTTGGAACGCTTTCTGAGTGTATAAGCAGCATTTATTTACAAAATGGATTTAAAAGCCACAAGCATCAGATTTCTTGCCCCAAATTTCTTGCATGGCCATCTTGAACAAAGGCAAGATAGCCCAGAGAACTCATCTGCACAGGAGGTGAGCTTTAAGAGAAGCAGGAGGCTACAGATCAGCTCTGCTGAAAGCAGCAGTGAGGCCAGATTGATTTGCTGGGACAAGCGTGGTTTGTTCAACTAACAGACACATGCCCCAGCCACCGGCAGGGTTGCAGCAGCACTGGATTTCAAAACATCTCTTCTTAATATGGAATGTTTTTCAGTTCTCTAGAGACTTAGCAAGATCTGAAAAGATATTGCTCCTGTTTGTGGCTGCAACACATGCTACTTTTTACACCTTTACCTAGATGGAAAGCACCGTAGTCCACTGCTCCGCAAGTCTGAACAAGCCCACTTGGAGAAATGACAGTGCAGTAACAGCTGGTTTCTCCAAGAGCTGGTTCTCACTGCCCTGACATTACCTAAACAATCATTACTTTCTTTTTTTCTTCCTTCAGTGCTTAAGCAAGTCTCAGCATATTAGAAGAGAGATACGTGGGAAATGGCCTAGAGCTCTGGGACAAAAATGTATATTGCACCTTAGTTAACTTAGGTTAAATTAACTTTAGATTGACATATATGGCACCTTCTTTTAGGAGCTAAACCACCACCCCACCACCCCAGAGCTCTTAATTAGCCCTCTCCATGTGGAATATGGACCTGTAACCATCCACTGGGTTCCTAATTCTTTCTCAATTAAGGGTTCCAAGTTAAAGGGGCAATTAACATCTTTAAATTGTATTATTTCTGTCAAAGCTAAAACTGTGTTAATCAAACAAGAGCAGAGTGTGAAGCATTTCCAGGCAGTTGATGGCATTTTCCTGCAGGAAGTACTCAAAACCAGAAGCTTGGCTACTCCCAGTCAGGGCAGCTGTGCATTAAAGTTATTCTGAACATATGCTAATGCTAACTGGACCAAAGCGTTAGTTTTACAGATCATTAAGAGGCTTGTGAAAAAGAATAATTCACGCTGAGTAAAGTGGAAAGTGTTATCTATTTCGAGATTGCAACAATGAGCTTTAACAATGAAGAAAAAGACATTTGGGGTGCCTTATGTATCTGTGTGTTGTCCTAGGGAAGTGGAATAAGACAGGTTAAAGACAGGAGTGAGGAATTTTCCATTCTGATCTGACGCCGTATTTTATTTGATAATTCGTTTGATGATGACAGTGCCCACTTCTGAGCTTCTGTAGCGTGTAGTGTCTTCCCACCATTAAAGATTTGCAAGGAAAATGTTGGGAGGATTTGAACATCAGCTACTCATGAGTTCCCAGTGTGGCTGGTTAGTAATTCCTTACCCCACAAAGAATTTAAAAAATGTGCCAGCTTATGGAGGTCAGAGGCTAACGCATGGAGGTGTTTAAAGTGCATTTTTTTCTATCTCACTAATAGACTGTTGACATGGGTCTTTTGTGAACTCCCTGGCTAGCTAAAGATATTCATGACCCCAGTGAGGGGAGGGGCAGGGAATGCTTAAATTTCAGAATATTAGGTTTTGTTTAATTTCAGTCAGTCATCTGTTGAAGGCAAGGGTACCAGATGAAATGCATCCTCTGAATAAGCTCTGAGATCTTTGGGTCTGTGTCTATAAATCATCTTGCCTGCCATGACACCACATCCAACAAGTCCCGTTGACACTGACAGGGACCAGATGTGTAAGGCCATGGAAAAGACATTAGGTTTTGACATCAGCTGACTGACAGTTACATTTGGAGGCACCAGTTAAGGGTTGGAGATTTTGTCGAGTCCAGCAGGTAGATGAAAATCTGCATTTAATGTTATCATATGCCTTTAAACACTTAGCCGAAGATAAAATCGCCTCTGTTCATGGAATTAAGCTTAAAATAACCTAGGTTTAGCTCTTCAAACCTAAATACTTGCCCCGCTCTCTTGTTTGTTCTTGCTCTTTTTCCCTCTCACTCTGATAGCCACAGTGGAAAACAAGCTTAAGAAGTAAAAATCAAATTTACAAAACATGTATGCATTTTTTTCCTGGAATGTATTCTTCCTTATTCTACCCCTGCGTGTATCTAAATATACCAAACATGATAAATTTATAAGCAAAGTGTATATGTTACATTCTCACACTAACAAAATTACCTTAACTTTTTGACAGGCACTAAAAATGTTAGTATTTGCATAGTATAAAATTTCCTTCTCCAAATTTTTACCTTTAAGAGCTTAATAACTTCATGAAGTTTAATATTTCTAAATCTTGAGGTTTAAAGATTTCTAACATAGGAATAGTAATTGAAGTAAATTACCGTTTGATCTAAGTAAAAGATTCTTTGCACAAAACTAATGAGAGACTGAAGTCATTTTAATCTGGAAGGGAAAGAAGCAGATCAAGGAGGGCTTCAAGTGATGACTACAGCTGATTTTAATGTAGTATTTTGGATGATTAAATGTTTATTCTTAATCTTTATTTAAATAATAAAAGTTTAATTTTTATACATTTTTATGAATATTTTGATGAAAATAAGTAGAAACAAGGAAAAAGTTTTATTACCTTAATTTCTTATTGAATTGAGTATAAAGTGTTTTAAAGTAACTACTCAAAAATGAGTTATAAAATTTTATGACTTCAATTTTCAGTGACAAAATATGAATGCATTTTTACTTTTAGAAAGCCTGAATATCAGCATTTGTTTTAGAGTGTGTAAAAGCAAAGTGCAAAGTGACAGAAGGAAAATGTTCATGCTAATTATGAAGGGAATTATTGGCTTTTGTTCATATTGGAACCCCTTTAATGTTTTGAGAGTGTGTTTATATTGATCTGGCATTCATTCCGCTGTGCCTCCAACCCGCGCGCGCGCGCACACACACATACACACACACACATACACACACACACACACACACACTCTCAGCTGGCATTTTTGCCTACAGGCTGCTGAGAGCTGATTATTCTTCTAATCAAAACTGTCACAATCAGGGGAGACAATTAGTCAGGTTAGGCCTCTGCTGATTTTGCCTGTGGCCCTTAGCATCAGATGGCCTTGAGCACTCTTGAATCATATCAACAAGTATTTCAATAATACCTACTCCGCTCCACCTGCTGCTGCTACTAAGGTCTGCCTTTCTTCTCTGGAATTGCTTGAGTTTGTGAGTTCTTGTTTATTTTAAATTGAAACTGCAAGGTATTGAAATTTTCAGAAGTGGAAACTTGGCAGACCTCATTGCTAGTGCCATTTTAAAATCACCTAGTTAATAGCTCCAAAAATCGTGAAATCAATTACCTATAAATAGGTTTCTGTTTGTTTCTGTACTGATGCACTTATGGAACTTAGTTTATAGAGTTTGATTCCCATGTAAAATGCATATACATACAGTGCATAAGAAAGGGTCCCACGTATAATAGGCTCAGCATATTTAAAACCATGCGTAAATCAGAATGACACAAAACTCATTTGGCAATAATACATTTTCATATTTTTCAAAGAAAATAAATTTTGTTCTGAATATGAGGTTAATATATATTATTCTGGTCATTGTCTGATTTTACCAGATACTAGAAGTTTTTTAATAAAAAAGCAAGGACTTTTTATCAACTCTTTTAATATCTAATATGTCTAGATAGCCTTCACATCTTTCTGTCTGAAAATTCTACCAGTTTTAGAATGCAATCTAGAATGTGACTATGTTTCAGGGTTTTTTAGTCAAATATATATCATGTATTTCAATACCTAGTTTAATAATATATTATCACCTTGAAGTAAAGTGGCTTTAGAAGGAAACCAGAAGATCACATAGAGATTTATTTAAAACAGTGTAGGGCTTATTATTTTTTATATGAGGATACAACATTCATATAAATTTCTCAAAAAGAAGAAGAAAGGAAGAAACCAGACAAGCATTTCTTTTCACTTATTTGAAGGATTAAGGTGTTTTACTGAAATATTAATTTTATGTTTTGAGTTACTCATTTCGTGTGTGTGTGTGTGTGTGTGTCTGTGCATTCATGGGTTTTCTCAGGTACATACTGTAATTGTTATTTCTGGCTAATGACTAACAGGAGATCAATTCGAATATGACTCTTTAAAGGTTTAACACATGAGAGATAATACTTCATTGTTATGTATAAAGAGATTTTTCTTTCATCATAGTGCTGCTCATTCAATGAAAACGGCTTGAATTTCTGTAAGTAAATGTCAGCTGTATAAGTGTGACATTTCTTAAGTGGGTCCAGCCTTGCGCAATTTAGGTTTTCTCTGTGTATTTGTTTATTCATTCATTTAGGCTTTAATTCCTTCATCCTTCATTTGCCGTGGATGAATTCATTCTCTCTTTATATATAAATATATCCAAACATATAAGTGTATATTGAGATTATTTATTCTCTGCCTCTAAAACAATAAAAGCTGGTATCTCCAAATATATATATTTTTTTCCATTTCGAAAATTTAGAAATATTTGTTCAGTCTATTTGAGGTTTATAGGAAGAACATTTTATTCTAATTTTTGCAGTTTATAACTTGAACGATCTTTTGTTTTTCTTTACTTTACACATATGCATAGACAGCTAATGCAAACCAACATAGTTGATTTCTCCAGTTGCTCTATGGGCAATTAAACCAGGAGTATTATCTCAGCGGGAATAAGTGGGCAAATTACACGTGTGAAGTAAATGGATCTTTGAAGCTTGAGCACATAGGTATTACTGTACAAGAGGCTATGTTAAGATTCCTATAGAGATCGATGGGAGTTTATTGATGAATACCAGAGAAAAGCAAAATGATGTAATAAACTTTTAATAGTCTAATAAACTATATTTAACGTTTTCCGTCCAGGTAAGACCTACAACTTTTATGCACAGAATAGTGTGGTCCTCTACACATTGTGAAGAAAGCTCTCTGACTTCCCAAGAGATTAACCTTCAGGGATCAAATGCTAAGGCCATGCAGCTCTCAGTTTCTTGCAGTTGTCTAAAGAAAATGAAAAGCCTCCAGAACCATTACATTTGTTCCCTTAAGAAATGGGATGAATGATAAAGCATTGTGACTTTTTTTAAATAATAGATTTGAATTGCCACATATGAGCATAAACTCTCATATCCTCATTGGTTCGAGTGGTCTCCGATTGACCCCAGCAATACTGTATAATTTTAGAATTCTAAACACCCCCAGCGTCTCTTACAAAACAGAGTCCAGTTCATGTAAAATAATGAATACTTTGTTGGAGCATTTAGTAGATGAACCAAATACATCCAGTGCCCTGGCTTTCACCCTTAGCCCTCTAATTGCTCAGTGCTTCATGCTTTTATCAATTACAGGCAAAATTTTAGGAGCAAAAGTAGAAAAAACATTTGAATTACTGAGCAATACTTTCAGGCACTAGGCTTTCATGAATGTTATGTATGAATTATAGCTTTGGACATGCTTAAAAGACATCAGAAGAAGAAAATACTTAGTCAACAAAACTAGAGAAAAGACGAGAGGGAGAATGTCAGGAGGCATTTCACAATTCAAGTCCTGTGACTTTATTTAAATCATGTCACGATTAGGGCTGATAGCACCAGTTTTCCAGGAAGTGAAGATTTCACTGTCATCTAGAGGAGTGAAGAACTTTGTTCTTGGAATCCCAAACAAACATGTAAAGGTCCCAGGGTGCTCAAAAAGCCGTTTTGTCTCAATGAATCAAAATGAGTAAAAAACTTTTGTTTGGCATATCCCATTCCCTCTCTCCTAACACCCCTCCTTCCTCCTAATGCTGAAGTTGAAGCATATAAATATTTAAGGCTTTCTGTCATCGGTAATACAAATTTATTGGCAAAAATAACATCATTTGAAAGGACATGATTTGCCTCACCTTGGAGACCTGCAAGTACATCTACCATGCAAAACAACAAAAACATTTATGTCAGCATATCCTTCATCAGAGCCAAGAGGGAAAGTTGGAGGAATAAAAGAAATGACCTCCATCTGCTTAACATATTGTCAACAGTTTTGGAGATGGACAAGAATCTTAAATTATCCCTGCATTTAAGGCATGTAATTACCTTCCAAAAGACTGGAAGAGAAGAAGTTTTATTTGTCCAGAGAGGGTAATGCAGATTTTTTTTCCCCTATCATTTTTAGTAGAAGGGAACAAGTGTAAAATGTGAAACAATTTTGATTAAGTGTACATTATATATTTATATTTCTTTGTTGGGGATGTGGGGACCTGGGGAGCTCCTTAAGGACTTTAGATGTTATGAGACTCCATGGAACGGTTCAGAAGATACTTGGGGGAAATTGTTAAGTGGTGACCTAACCGATCTCATCACTGTACTTGCCATTTCCTGTTGCGCTGCTTTGGCTCTCAGTAGGGTTGGAGCAGGTGTGTGGGGGGAATGGTGATGTGATAAACTATAGCTACAGCCTCTCTTGTAGCTTTTCATCAGTGGGGACGTTTCCATCAGTTGTCATCATCTAAATTGTCCCTAGTTCTGCCACTTTCTGAGAGGAAAGAGACAAATCCTTTTTATGGTTTTAGGCACACTTTTGGCCTTCCACCCTCCCGTAACAGCCACTAGACACTCATCATTAGGGCCTCTCTGTGCCCCTGGGCATCAGACACTGTGCCACCTTTCAGTGTTTGGTTGTAGCTGCTCCTTATTTGGCTGAAATGGTTGCAATGAATGGAAATCCAGGAGTAGAATTAGGCATAATCTCAGTGTCCTACTAAAATTATCATTAAGTTTCTGAAATAATTCAGTCACCAAATATGTAATAGCTGACTATTCTGTATGTTCTCTGTGCTAAACTGAAATAGCATCATAGAACATTGAGGACAACTAGTTTTTCATTTATTTATTTAAAAATACAGCGATACAGACAGATTAAATGATTGGACCAATTCTCACAGTTTCCACAAGGCAGACAGTGTTTAAATCCAGGTCTTTGAACTTCACATTCATGGTTCCTTCCGCCACTGCGCATTATCCTTTAACACACGTAGTGATACATAAGAGCTTCAAAATAATGAACAATGTTGGGGATTATTTTTAACCCTCTTCTGATGTTCCTGCCCCTATATAACCTTTCTCTTCTTCGTCTCCTTTTCTTTAAGCCCACAGATGCCCTACTTCAAGCTCTCTTCGTATCTAGGCAGTCATAGGAAGCTGAAAGGAAGAGTTTATGTCGAACTTATTTTGTAGCTTTCCACAGTGCCAAGCATCTAGCATACAAAAGGGCCGCTACAAAGAGTCAGAATGGATGAATAACTGAATAGTTTATTGGCAGGTGCCCGGGGATAAGGAATCCTAAGCTGAAGGCTGTGAGGTCTGTGTGTTTGTTTGCCTCGTCCATTGCAATAGGCTCCTTAATGATCTTCCTACTCTGGGCCTTCTCCCCATCCCGTCTGTCTTCTCCTGGGCTAACAGGATGATCACTTTAACACACAGATCCAATCATGTTCCTGCGCCTTCTTAAAAACCTTCCCTCATTCTTAATTGCCTGTCAAACTCCCTTTTCAAAATAAAGTTTTAATCCCCCTTGGTGGCCTCATCTGCCCTCTCAACAAACTCCTTGCTTTCAAGCCTCCTTGGGTTTGTACATTTTGCCTTGCCTGGGAAGCCCACCCCTCCCCATCCTAGACCTGGCTCCTCTGTGAGGGCTTTTTAATTCTAAGTCTGTTGCTGTTTCCTATTTTCTACAGTAATTGGTACAAATGTACCTTACAATATTTATCACCCTTTATTGCAGTGATTTATTTGTATGACTGTCTCTCCCGACTAGATTGTCAGTTCCTCCAGGGCAGGACTATGTCTCCGTTCGTTTTTGTTTCTCCTCCTCCCAGTACAATGCATGAGCCACAGGAGACAGGAGGCAATCAATATTCTTGCCTTAAATGAATGAATTAATTAACGAAGAGAGGCAGGACACAAATATATGAAAAGTCAATCAAATTAGAAAAGGACGGAAGGTCAATCGAATATCATACTGCTGAAATGAAGTGTAATTTTAAACTTTAAGTTAAAACAGGTCTTCCTTTAGAGAAACGTCATTTAGTCTAAAACAATGTGAAGACATAGGGTGTCGAGCTGACCTCAGCAGAATTGGGAAGTCTCGGTGTTCCTCTGTTGTCTCACCCCGCATCTCTGTCATTCTGTCTGGGGTTGCTTTTCCAAGGTCCCTTTCTCATTAAAATTTGCCCACTGTGTTCACTAGTCTCTCAGGGGTCTTCTCTCTGCTGGGTGACAGGTGGGTCAGAGAAAGAAAACACGTTAATGCATTAGCTGGCAAGTATGATTTCCCTCCAAGCAAAATAATATTTTATACATTTTTAAGGATTGACATTCACTTTGGGGAAGGAATTTTTGTTTAAAGATGGCCTTTGTTTCCCAGAAAATCACTTTCCCTAGGCAAGCTTCCTCCATGTATTTATATATCCTGCACGCTTCCAAAAGGTGACTGAGTTGTCTGTATGTATGCGTAGACAACCCCTTGAGAGAGTCAGCATCTTTTTCTCCTCCAATCTATAATTTTTTTTTTTCTTTTAGACAGGGGCTCCCTCTGTTGCCCAGGCTAGAGTGCAGTGGTGTCATCATAGCTCACTGCAACCTCCAACACCTGGGCACAAGTGAGCCTCCTGCCTCAGCCTTCTGAGTATATGGGACTGCAGGCATGCATCACCGTGCCTGGCTAGGTTTTTCACTTTTTGTAGAAAAGTCTGACCATATTGCCCAGGCCAGTCCTGAACTCCTGGCCTCAAGCGATCCTCCTGCTTTGGTATCCCAAAGTGCTAGAATTACAGATATGAGCCACCATGCCCAGCCATAAACTTTTAGAAATCACTTTCCTTTACTTTATAAACAAAAATGTGTTATAATTACACTCTGCCTACTCAAGACACATTGTAATGACTATTGAATTTTTTATTTCTAAAGATCTTTAAGATTCTGAAGCTGTTTTTCAAAGAATTAAAATTTCTTTGTTTTTAGTGGTCAAAAGTACCTTTTTAGTTATATAATAATATAATTGTATGTATTCCACTTACCTTGTGTTAATATTTATTGAACGCTTACTATTTATCAAATACTATAAGCACTTTATGTCTAATCCTCATCGCTCATTTAATTTATTCATTTAATCCTAACAGATGTCCTAAGAGTGAGGCACTATTGTTATTCTAATGTTACAGGTGACAAAACTGAGACATGGAGAGGTAATAAAACATGCCAAGGTTACACAGTTAGCAGTAGCAGAGCCCAGAGGCAGATGACTGTATATTCCTTTCTCTTGACCTCTTTCCTGTGCTGCCTGCCGCAACCCATAAGCCAGTTGTTTCTTCCCAGTTATCAGATAGATGGCTGTAAAGTCTGGAAAATGAAGATAAAGTTGATAGATCTTTAATCAACTCTGATTTCCTTGATAACCACCAGACATTAGCAAACTTTACATACCATATGTGCTGAAAAAGCCAGGTGCCACGAGAAAGATTACAGATGAGATTTTCTTTCCACTCTGATTTCCACTTTTTATTAGTGACACCTCCCAAGTGGTTCAGGGGATGCCTATTAGTGTTCCTGGACATCTTGTGCTATTTGCAGCCATCCTTAGAGAGGTCTGGGTGGCTGAACTCCACACCTGCCGGTGTCCCTCTGCCTCTGTCGAACATTCCTGCCTGAGCAATTCGAGAATGCTCAACAAGCTGAGAGGCCTCCCTTTTCATGGGCTCATGAGCATCTTGTGATTTCTCCGTAGTTGAATCCCTGGTGCCAGTAATCACCCGGAGGAGGACGAGACCAGATTCTCACTGGTCTCTCGAATTTCCCCTCTTCCTTTTTGACATAGATAAATTAGTGAAGTGAAAACAAGAAGTAATAGTTATAAACCCTTCAACAGAGCACATATGTGCTCTGTACGAAGTGGATTAAAGGACTCTTTGGGGTTTAAAATCACATCTCAAGATGGCAACCTTTGTATTTTTGTCCTATGATCAACAGCTTTTAGATCACTTAATATTTAAATAAGTTATTTTATCATTCCTCAGACTAAAATAGGATTTTGTTTGCTTGACCATGCAAATATGTTTATGAAACAGAAAGCATTTAGACTAATTAATATTGAAAATATGTAGTGAGATGTGTGTATATATATATATATATATATCCCCAATGAAGCAGTAAATCAAGCATTATTTGAAACAGGGAGCAAATAAATAGCAAACCATGTCTGAAAATTGTTCTCCCGGGGCTAAGCCCTTTGGCCAGTTTTCATACTAAAGGGAATTTTACTTCCAAGTTTGACTGTCTTACACAAATGGATTTGGAAAAGGAGGACCATTCCTGTCCTGCATATAGCAGCTGTGCTTACTGGTTTTATAAACTGTAATCTCAAATTGCGCTTCTATTTTAATTTCGGTATGAAATCCCTAAAGCACGGGATTCTTTTCAAACGTTCAGACATGACTATTTAAAATTGAAAAGAGAAGTTCAACCATTAAGTATTCTCATCTTCTCTGAGATTTGCTTTCTGGTGTGATGATGTGAAATACTTTTTCATGTCGCCCGTAATTTCGACTTACACTGTCTTGCTTATGCAAACTTTTAAATAGGCTATAGATGCAAGAGCATATGAAAATCTGTACAAATTTTGTCTGGCTTTGCATTATTGTTAAGTCAGCGAGGATCCTAATGGAGTACAGGGGATGAGACAACAAGAATCCAATCAATAGATGCAAAAGGCAAATGAACTTGCATAAATTAGCACTCTAATAGGAAAAGATAAATGCATCTTCTCTTTCATCTTTCAAGCAATACACATTATTGAAGGAGGTCTAACAGATACCATCCTGAATTATTTTTAGGTTTTTTCAGGGGTGCAGGAATGAGAAAATGCAAGTAAACTGAGCACTGAGGAGACTGTTCTGAGCCACTGACATCAGATCAATGTAGCAAATACAGTATGTGAAACTCAGCATGTTGTGTCCACATGGGTGATGCTATTGTCCGTGTTTCTCAGAGATATATGATTACTCACCAAGATCTCTAGAGGAAGAATTGTTCTGTGACCAGAGTTTGTCTTAGAGAAATTAGCCTCTGATCCTGACATGCAGCCATTTCCAGGTTTATATCATATCCACCAAGGCAGTGGCAGGAAGGATTTTTCAGATGTTGAATGTCTAAGCGTCTAGAACCAGGGCAGTCCCAGGTCATCTGCCTCTATAGCACCAGACAGTAGTTTCATTAACCATCACAAGCTTAACTCAAGAAATGTTTGGGGAGTGATAGCAATGTGCTCTGTTTTCCATTATTCCAATTATGCTCTGGTCTTCGAGGGGTATAGTGGGTCTGGCATAAATGTCAGAGGGTAGCAAGTATCTGGCACTATAGCTTCAAGCTGCAATATAATTAGCAACACCCAAGAATGTTATCTATCACTTTTGCCTATTCCGTCCAACTCTTCGTTTACTGCTTCTACCTATGGGAAAGGAGCTACGTAAACAAGGGGCTGCCAAGTAATCTTCCTTGCCTCACAAAAAGGCAGAAACCTCAGCCATGGACTTGCCATCTTACTTGGGCAGCCTCCTGCGCCATACAGCAACCTGATCATTTGTGTTGCTGGTTGACTTAACAAAAGCCAATAAGCAATGCCCTAACAGTTTCAAGATGGCACTTCTCCCCACAGAGCTCACCGCAGACAGGGAGAAATCTATACCCCAGGGAGGATTTGGGTATCTTATTCATGATATTAAGAGAATACTATGGTTTGAAGTAGGCACTTTTTAAGATATATGTAAAATTCACACTGTTATTTTTTTAGCACCTGGGGGACTTTTGCTCTTTGGGAAATCTTCTAGAAATTCTATCTTGGGGGAAATACCATCTGTATTGTTGGAAAAGAAAGAAGAATTAATTTGTCAGTGTTGTTTTGATCCCAATCCAGAAAGCCAAAAGCGAGGGGGGGGAGTGTCTTCTGAGTATCAGCATTTCGTATCTTTTTCTTTGCATATTTTAAAAATAGGTCTTTCCTTAGCTCTCTTCCATTATGGTTAACTGTAATCAGTACTTTATGGTTATATTATGTAGCTTGGTTTCATTAGGGCAACAAAAACGGTATTGAACAATGGCAATATAATTCAGGGAAACAGTTTATAATTCAGTTGGAAATTGCTAACTCAGTAGATAGTCGATAATACAATCAGCTCAACTTTCCTAAGAAAATAGCTAAATTTTTTTTTTCTACTTTTCTCTCAAATCTTCTTATAAGACAGGGTTGAGGAGGTTGCTCTGAACCACACTGGAAAGCTGGGTCCCTTGAAAAGAGAATTTCTTTATGCACTGAAGTTTGAGTGATATCTGTAGGTCCTGGGAAGAGCTACTATTTAAGACTGAAATTCTCCTTGGAGATTTTCAAAAAAAGGAGACTAGATAATTAACAGTCCTGAAAGGAAACAGCTGGCTGAGATGATGCCTCAAAATGCCTTCTACTAGTATATCGCTCTATAGTCTTGATGCAGAAGTAGGGTTTTTATGAAATTATTGTCGAAAAGCTAGGTTGAAGGGAAAATAAACAGGCCACCTCTTTTCCAGCTCATGTCATGCATGCTGTGTGCATTTATAATTACTGTAGGTTGAGTAGTAAACATGAGTGGTGTTTAGGAATACAAAGGCAAATAACCTGGCGTTTTCAAGGAGTGGTGAGTTAGGATTTTGTTGCTCTTGACTCTAGTAATTCGATTGTAGTAGCTGTTGTTTAGTCAAAACCGATAATTGAAAGTTTTATATGAGAAGAGTTCATAGATTCAGTAGCATACATAAATACTTAGCTGCAGATATAATGCTGAGAATTCCATTTTTAATTCATTGAGTGCTTGAGGATGCTGCGTTGCAGTTTACCATTAAGAAAAACAGGAGTGATGTGTCTAATTTTGAGTTGTCCTATAAATTTTTCTAGTCATTAGAATCAACACAGTTTTCTCACATGTGATATGAATTTTTAAATGTCCTAATTGTCAAAGAATAGCAGTATTTCATGTTTCCACATAGTTCCAAACATCTCTGACATCTTTAGAGATATCAATTATATCTTGAAGCCACCACTCTGCTTTATAAAAAAATAAATTTAATGCTCTCCCAGGAAGTGCTATGCATATGTAAGTATATTTTTTCAGCTTTTATGCCAGATATTTATATTTAAACTAAAACCAAAAAACAAGAAGCACTTCTCATAGCTCCTAATTTTCAGTTCATTTCCTCTAGTGGGTTAAAATAATTTGTAGCTTCTTAGGATTCAGAATCCTAAATTGAGGTGTATGTAAGCTTGAGATCATGTCCCAGTCGTCTGGTGGTAAACACAATACCAGCCCAGCCTCACCGCCGGCACAGGCAGATGGAAAAGGTATTTCTGCACGTAGGACGCCATTCGCCCTTTCTCCAGCCTCAGCTTTTAGTGCCTGCTTCAGGGCAGGCTTAACAGCACCAACAGCAGGTGTACTCCTAGACCGTGTTTCCAGGCTGCCCAGCTGCCAGCTCATGTCATATATTATTGTCTCTAGTCATGCTTATAAAACCATAGTAATCAGCACTTTTAGTGACCATGACTTAGGGTTTTCAGTTAATGATTGGATTCATTGAAACACCTTTGCATGGGTCTTCGTTGGTGTGAATCTTTTCTCAGCTACAGGGTGTCATGAACCAGAAAATCTGAGAGTATACCAAAATGAATTCCCTGTTTGCCTATACCTTTCCTTCCCAGAGATAGAGTTGAAGGGTATACCTTATCGTTGTGGAATGGGGGAAAAAAAACCCGAGTTCCTTTTCGCATATAAAAGGGTTATGATTTTAATTAAATATTTGGCATGCACCAGATAGGTTCCTAGATGTTGAATTAAAAGATCAACAAACGAATTTGCCCTATTCTGTAAATAAATTAATCAATGAGATATAGTCACATTTACATTTACATTGAATATAGATTCTGCACTAAGTCCCAGGTTCATTTAATATCTCCCATAGGTTTCATAAACACTTTGTTTTCTGACCCACCTCATCAACACTGAGTTTGTGGCCAGTGATAGCTTACATTCTCTCTCTCTCTCTCTCTGCCTCAAACAGTGTGAGCAGCTATAAAATGTTAACATGCGCATCGTGAAACTTTGGGATCTGGGATTGTACTACTGAGTGCTGAAGAAAGTCAGATGTGACCCTGTCTCCTCAAAGCTCATGGTGCTGAGTTGTCACCCAGCATGGAGTGCCCATTATCACCCTCTTATTTCATCATCAGTGTGTCTTGGCATTAACCATCCCTCTGAAACTTCACAGTCTGCACAAGTGGCTCATTCAAAGCCTCTGGCAATACCAAAAATTCTGAAAGTTCAAGAGGAGGATCATGTGCATTTGCTTTGAACTATAGTTCTTTTATCCAAGATGGACAATTTTGAGAGTAGGGTTTACTAAAAGGAAAACTGTGTTAACACAGTTTAGCAATGGCTGCTAAGGAAAGTGGAAAGAGAAAAACAACAACTATATTCTCTGTCATTGAGATAGACAAGCATTTAAGTAGGTAGAGATATTACAGCACTTGAGAATCCCCTAAAGTGCTTAGATTTATTTCTGAGAAATAAACGGTGAATTGTTTATTTCTTTCTCCCCCTTATGTTTCCTTGGGATAGAGCAATTAGTTTCGTATTTTTTATGATTGCATTATTCTTGCATATATCTTTCTGTGGTCCAGGCTATAAAAGTAAATAGAGGATCCAGCTGTATGAATGAATATCCTTTTAATGAGTGTGGGGAGGAAATAATAACACTAAGTAGTGCAAAACCATTTTTATGTGCCGAACTGAAGTACCTTTGTTCCCTAGCTCCCCAGTCTTAAGCCACAGGCCTCCAGTAAATGTGTGCGTGATTGACAGTTTCATATATTCTGGTGTTAACAAAGCTACCTAATGGTTTGTTTTGTCCCCAGAATGTACTTAATGTGGTTGTCGAAGGGTGGTGGCATACTCTGTTTTAATTTCCAGGGTCAAGAAAGGGTAAAATGGAGTATGTGGCTTTTCTCTAACACCCTTCATTCTATCTCTGGGCGAAAGCCTTGCTGAAACAGTGAGGTAACAGAGTTGCCAGGTGATAATACAATCGTTTTCATAGTGCTATGAGTTAATTCAGAGGTGAAACTGTCCTTACTTAGGAAAATAATGTCCCTTCTCCTCTCAGACCAGCCATTTGCTCAGAACAGCAGATGGATGTTGAGCATCTCCCACGTGCGGGACCACGTAGGAGAGGCGAGTAGTGGCTTCACTGCTATCTTCCCTTTCCCCATTCCCTTCCATCCTGGCCAGTTTTACTTAGTTGCTTTTCATTGATGTTTTTAATATCTCTGGACTCGCTGGCAACAATGTAATTCAAAACCACCCCTCCCACAAGGGTACCACTAATTTCATTTTGAACTGTCCATACTAGTCTGCTTGGGCTTCCATAACAAACTGCCATAGACTAGGTAGCTTAAACAACTAATTTATTTTCTCACAGTTCTGGAGGCTAGAAGTCCCAGATCAGTGTCCAGGAGGATGTGGTTTCTAGTGAGGGCTCTCTTCCTGGCTTGTAGGCTGCCACATTCTCACTGTGGCAGACAGAGAGAGGCTGGGCTCTTTGTTGTCCATTCCTATAAGGACACTAATCGTATTGGATCAGGGCCCCACCCTTATGACCTTATTTATCTTTAATTACCTCCAGAAAGACTCCGTCTCTAAATACTGTCACATCGGGCATTGGGGCTTTAACGTATGAATTTGGGGGAAACACTGTCATTCAGTTCATCACATTATCCAAATAATAAGAGAAAAAAAAAATCCTAAAATGAAGAAACATACCATGACATGAACTTTGTAGTAGTTACGAAACTTTTAACCTGATGCTCTATGCTTCCTCCACCTAGCAATGGCTCGTGTTAACACAGTTTAGCAATGGCTGCAGGGGAGAGCTTGAGAAGTCCCAGGATAAAGCCAAATAAAGAATATGAAACACCTGTTTGCCTTACCCCCTTCCAACAATGACCTGGGGTGGTTAGTAGAGGGATGGAAGAGGAGATTTTCTAACCCCCAGATACACCAGAGACTCTGGCCTTCTAAACCCAAGGACGAAGGATTGGTTCTAGTCTTTTCTCTACAAAGATTCAAGTCCCTATTTGGTAGCTTTGAGGTGACTCTGGCTGGTTCCTGAGAATGTTGGTTTCCTCTCCTGCCCCTGGCTTAAGGAACAGTGACAGTCTGTATCCCCCAGGACTCCTGCTAACTGGAACAAACCCCTGGGCATATCCCAGCCTGGTCTAGGCCCGACCTGAGCAGAAGGGAGCCTCAAAACCAAAAGATCCTCTGAATCGCCAACTCATGGTTGCTGGGACACAACTCACTGCAGAACAGTGGTTGGCAGAGGCTGAAAAGGAGTCTTGGATGCTCCTGCCAATGCGATAGGCGGTTGCAGGATTTTGTGAAGCAGTCTGATGAACCCTCTCAAATAGAGGCACCTAATGCTGCTCAGCTGTGTAATTGGGATGGAAATGGGCCAATGAGAGGCAGCAGTTTGTGCTTAACCTTTTGGGAGGCTTGTTCCAGGAGACTGGGGGATGGGGGGGGAAGAAGCATTACAAATAATAAGCTTCTCCGCCTGATTTGTAATGAATTAGTAATAAATGGCCTAGCGCTCTACGAAAGTCTGACGATTACAGAGCAGCTTTAGCTAAGTGCACGGGACCACATCTTATTTTGATCAGCTGTAGCGTAGCAAAGACGTGTAATTATCATAATCTAACAATTAGCCTGGCATCACTTTCCAGTGTTTAATTACCCCGATAAATGGTAATTGAATAGAGGACTTAATGACAAGAGAGAAACTTTCATTCTGCCTTAGGTGCTTAAGTTGTCTACTTGGCTAGGCATAATTTTCTAGCATTGCTTGAACAACAGTCCTGATTATCATTTTCCTTTTTGCAGCCTACCATTATTTTGTTTCCTGATCTTGACCTTTGTTTATAATTTTATTTAGCTCCTCTCAAAATTTGATACTGGAACCCAGAATACAGGAAGAGATTAATGGACCCTTTACACAGTTTTCCTGTTTTTAAGCTTTGCTTCTAATATCCTTCAGCTACAATTCCCCTTCTTTGGACATCTATCTAGTCACTACTATGTGCAGGTACCATGCTAAGCATTGGGCATATAGACACAAGTAAACACCAGCACTGACTTTAGGGAGATCTATACATAAAAAAAGAGGTCTATATAAAAATACTATAATAATAATTATGTGATTTTCTTTCAGCATAGTCCCACGTAATAGGTGCACTACAACCACACCCAATTTCTCATGACTTCAGATCCTCTTTCTCTTATTAGCCTCATTCCTGATTCCAGATTTGTAACCAACTGCTTACAAGTTCCTAACCAGCCAAATAAACATAATTAGTTCTCACGTGCCAACTTACATGGAAACAGCAACAATATCTACTTTACATTCTTAAGCTTTGTATGAAACATTATTATTATTATAATGCCCTAGCATTATCAGATATATGCTTCTCTTTGTCTTATGAATATCAAACATAAAAGAGAGCCATAAAGTATGTATCTTCCTTTCTTTCAGTTTGTTGTTTATTTGTTTAACAGTAAATTAACAGATTAATTCTATGCCACAGAGGCCTCTGATGTCCTAATTTTTGAAAAGTCAGGGCCAGATTTCAGGCTTGGATGGTAAGGATTCCGGTAAGTTATCGTCAACTCCTAAAACAAAGATTTATTTTACTGTTTGCACCCTGAGTACTTAAGAATTATTAAATCATTATTTGTCAAAAATTCCTCTTTGACATGGGCAATAGAAAGGAGATTTATTATTACTCTTTGGTTATTGTTTTATTTATGACACTTTGAATAGCCTGAAATTCTGCTGGGTAACTCTATCCTCTAGGGTACAAAAAGGATGGCATGGAAGGTAGCAGTTGGTAGGTGGTTTGTTTGTTTAATTAACTGCCACATCCTCTGAACAGAATCGTTTTATTTAATCCTGTTTTCTTAAGTTAATAGCTGGATAACCTGTTTTATAATTTTCTGCATCTCCTTTTGCTGAATCTATGTGGATGTGGCAGGTGCCGTGGTCCCTGTTGATGGGATGTAAAACTCCGGAGATAAGTTAGGGTGTGAAGTGCAGCTTTGCCAGGAAGCTCCTGGCCAGCAGGAGTGGGGAAATGGCCTGTTTTGCATTGTGGGAGTGATCTCTGTTAGGACTATACTGATTGCCAGATGTTAATTCTTTGTATTGTTTTTTAATCCCCTTTTGAAAACCATTTGAAGTGATCTGTGATGTGTTGGGTCTTTAGAACTCTGCCTGGTTAATTCTTTGGCTGACTTGGCCTGTTGACGTTGACACACTCTTACGCTATGCCCGAGGCCTCTTTGGGGGCTTAGAAGCAATTAGACTGTCACCCAAAGCTTCCAGGCCCTTCCTGAAGGAAAGTCTTGTTTAGGCCCTGCCAATTTAATGCTTTGTTTCCTTTGGAGCTCCTCTGTCAAGCTAATAAGACAAACTCCAAAATGAGTGAAAACATTGGAGGAGAGAACATTTTGTGGGTCCTGTATTTCAAACAGGTGCTACTCCTGGGAGATAATTTTAAAAAGTCATTCAGACTGACATGACATGTACTAGAAAGGAAAGCAACAAGCAAAAGCTATTTGAGATTCGTTTCTTTTTTCTTCTTCTTCTTTTTTTTTTTTTTTTTTTTTGAATGTAATGGTGTCATCATAGCTCACAGCAACCTCAAACTCCTGGGCTCAAGTGATTTTCCTGCCCCAGCCTCCCAAGTATCTGGGACTACAGGTGTGTGCTACCATGCCTGGATAAGTTTTCTATTTTTTGTAGAGACAGGATCTCACTGTCGTTCAGGTTGGTCTCAAACTCCTGACCTCAAGCAATCCTCCCACCTTAGCTTCCCGAAGTGCTAGGATTGTAGGCGTGAGCCACCATCCCTGGCCTGTTTGAGATTCTTATCCATCTATTTGATATGGGAAATTAGTGTTAATTGTGGGATTTTTAAATTACTTGCTTTTAGAGTACATGCTCATAGACACACACACACACACACACACACACAGAGGAGGCAAAAAAAAGCTCATCAAGTTAATATGTACTAAACTTCCAATGAATTCTAAATATCTGGCCAAGAAAATGATGTCTTGTTACCATCACCAAGTTACGGAATTCAAGGCAAAGCTCTCACGCTGTAGAATTTATAATTACCAAAACGTGCATGTGCAAGAACTCTGTTGGAATTTCATTAACGGATAAACAGGACACCAACTCTGGGTTGCAAATATTTGGTCAGTATCTTATGTCTCATTGGATGAAAATGTTTGTGTTGTAGCATACTGCATTTCTACTGCAAAAGAATAAGTAGAAAACATCTCTGAAATTCATCCTTGAGTATTTTTTTTAACTTGTAAGTCTTCACTTCTCTGGAATATTAAATGCTATTGGTATGTTCCAGAACCTGGAAGAGCTGGATTGGACTGCCTGAAATTATGCGTTTCAGTCGTCACGCGATATCTTAGCCTTAACAACTGATCTGGTTATGGTGAAACTGCCCGTGACTCCGAGTCTCTCAGAGCTGAAACTGAAGGTCGATTACCAATACATCTAAAAGACATGGGTCAGCCCATGAGAGAGAAGAAAAGTTTAAAATTAGCAAAACAAATATTTGTTCTGCCCTCAGGGATGCTAATATTATTTATCTATCCCAAGTTTGATTTGCTGTTTGTATTTCATGCTTTAACCTCTGCAGGAAAACAAAAAAAAAGAGCATCTTCGAATTTAGAATGGGGAAGCCATAAGGCTTGCATTCTGGGCTGAAAGGCATAACAGAAGGAGGCAAGAAGAACCGTGTTATGCAACAGAGACTCCGTCCTGCCCATCTCCTCACAAAAACGTATTTATAAACTACATCCATGCTGTTGCAGGACCCACTGGGCCCTTTGGGAACAAGTGAGAAATTCTCCTGATTAAAAAGAAACATCTTATTCTGACATTAGCCTTTAAATCAGTAATAGTAGAATCTGAAAGACAGTGCTCCCAAGATACATTCACTCTAGATTTAGTTTAAAATTTTGGAGGAACCCTAAGCTGATAAATTTGCTGCATCTCCGACCATAAATCATATCCTTCTTTTACATTTCGATATCAGAATGGAATACATGAGGTTGCCTTGTCATGAAAGAAGTGACACTAGAGTTCTTTTCAAACAGGAGGATTAAAACAATCACCTCTTTGACAGATTAAAATACATTTAAAATGTAATAACCAACTATCCAGTTCGTGGGAAATAACGTTTTCGTTACTGAATTCTTTAAAACATTACGAGAAGAGGGATGAAAGTGTCTCACAGCTTCCTAACCTCTAATGACACAGTCTCCTCTCAGTCTGCTGTTTCTATATTTATGGAATGAAGAATCTTCACTCACGAGCTGCTTGATAAAACACCTCAGTACATATTTCCCTGGAAGCAGGCTCTCTGCTGTGCCAGCAACATATGCTAAAGGCCAATTTAGAACGTTTTAAATATGCACCATACCCTTCCTTTTCCAGCTACTAAAATGAAATGCATTTCGGCTTTAGCAAATGAGGATGGAATGAAAGGAGGAACACTGCAGGGGGAAGTAGCAAAAGAAGAACTCAGAGAAGGAGGATTATGACGCTGTTCCTCCGCAGCCTGAAACCCAGGGCTCTGCTCCTGTGCCCCTTCGACGCGCCCCCGCCCCAGCTGTCAATAGCCGCAACACAAGGGCATAGGGTAGAGGAGGGAGTAAGATGGAAAAAACATCCACTGAGAAAGAAAGCTAGGTGATGTCTACCTGCCTTAACAGAGGGGCAAAACAACAGAGTCAGGGTCAGTTGAGAACTTATACTTCAGGCTGGTAAAGGACCTAGAATCCTCAAGGACTCGATGTCCCTTTTTTTTCAGGGACCTAGGTTTGAAAATAAAGTACTTGGGGTGGGGGAGGGAATGGGAGAGTAGCAAAAACCTACCTGCTGGGTACTATAAACACCATTTGGGTGATGGGCACACCTTTAGCCAGGTCTCAAGCATTACAAATGTGATCCATGTAACCTAAAACATCTGCACCCCCTTAATATTTTGAAATTAAAAAAAAATGTAAGGTACTTAGGAGGACAAAGTCCTTATGGTTTAGGCTAAGTAGTGTCATCAAACAATGCTTTGGTCCCTCCCCCAGTAGCAAATTGGGGGCAGCACTGTTGATAACTAAATGAAAGGACAGTTGTCAACTGTTACCTCACCTCTTCTGTCATTATTTCATTTAAATTCTGAGACTCAGGGCATGATTCACTTTCTCCAGATAGGTTAACTAAAGGCAGAGAGAGTAACAGTGATTTTAAATTGATAATCAAAATAGTATTTAGCAACTTGTCTGCATATAGAGGCAGAGTTTTCAGCTCTAATCCCAGCTTCAGGTGTTACCTTTGTTATCAAAAGCCCCTGAAATGAGCTTTTTACCCATCCCTGCAGGTGGCCTCTGGTTCATCAGGAACTACCATAAAGTGCATAATTCATTTTTGGTATTTGAGATGATTGCAGAGAACTAGTTGCCATACTGAATTTCATTCTTCTTAATTAACTAAAATGACCTTTTCGTAATGTATATGACATTGATTCTGAACTAGTCCACTGCCAAAGTTTGGTAAATGTATAAAATGTATTCTTGCCCTAACAGAGCGTATGTACTGTCACAGTGGACCCTTGAGCAGCATGGGGGTGAGGGGTACTGACCCGCCTCCACAGTCAAAAATCCACATCTAACTTCTGTGTGCCCAAAACTTAACTACTGTTGACCAGAAGCATTACCAATATTGTAAATAGTTGATTGACACATATTTTGTATGTTATATGTACTAATACTGTTTTCTTACAATAAAGTAAGCTCGAGAAATGAAAATGCTATTAAAAAGTCATAAGGAAGAGAAAATGTATTTACTGTTCACTGCATGGAAGCAGATCATCATAAAGGTCTTCATCCTCATCACCTTGACATTGAGTAGGCTGATGAGGAAGAAGAAGAGGTAGTGGTTGGTCTTGCTGTCTCAGGGGTAGCAGAGGCAGAATAAAATCCATGTATAAATGAGGCCACAAAATTCAAACCTGTGTTGTTCAAATTCAAAACCACTGTATATGTCACAGAACAGTGACTTAAGCAGGCATGCAACCCAATGGGGAACAGGAGCCACCTTTCTATGCCTGCAAGATTTCCTGGCTCTTGAGACTTCTGGATTGTGAGAACAGTCAGGGCAGTGATTGTTTTGCTCAAACACAATCACTTTTGTAAGTGTGACAAATGTGTGTGGTTTTACATTGTAAGCCACTGTGATAATTTAGTAGAGACTGTGTTGTAATTATTGCTGGCTTGTTGGTGTGCAGCCAGATATTCTTATAGTTAAGAGAGAAGTATAGAACTGCAGATACAATGGATGGAACTAAAGGTAAGGAGTAAAGAGAAGACATTTATAAGAAAATTTTCAAGAAATTTACAAAAGTGTTGAAGCAGTGGCCGTGTTACCCATGACATTTGTAAATATTGGCATGCAGAATCACTCTTCCGCGATGTCAGTTTCCTCTTTTAATATGCACTAAAGCTCATGAAAGCTGTTTCCTGATGGAAAAAAAGATATCCCTTTATGTGAATGGCTGCTGAGCCTAACAGCACTTTATTCTGTGAAAGGCTGGAATGATGTGCATGAGTCAGGAGCTAACCTTGCAATCTGAGGCCTATTCTAAATGTTGACACACCCTTCAGCTGGAAGTTTAGGAGTTCCCGACCAACCTAGTGGGGAAGAGGGTAGGCTGGGACACCTTGCTGCAAGGCTCTGCTAGTAGATCAGCGTAAATATAAGGTAACCTGATAGTACCCAAACTCTTTAAGAGGGAAATTACTACAAGTGGTGAACCTTTGGAGCCATTGTGGTTAGCAAGACAATATATTTCAGAACTACGTAAGACTTGGCTTTAGATCTTATCTCTGCTACTTAATTGCTGTAAAAAATTAAACTAAGATTTTATCATTCTTTCTGAATGTCCTTTTCTCATTGGCAAAGTGAAACTAATTATACCCCACAGAGGTGTTTTGAGGATTTCATATGATAACATGCATAAAGCACATGGCAGATCCTAGATGCAGCGAATGTCTGTTACATCAGTGAATGAAGAAGAGAACTGAAACCCTATCAAGGATGAAAATGGTTCCCTCAGGGGGAATACAGAGCAGATCTAAGGACTTTAGCAATTTAAGCACTCACAAAATAGAGTAGGGAAGAACCTCCAGTCCTGAGGTCAAAATGTTTGGGTTTGGATTCTGCCTCCACCTTTTAAGGTTGTATAACCCTGGGCACATTGCTTGACTTCCAATCTCAGTTTCCTCATCTTTAGGTATACTAACGTGTAGTCTCTATTCTGTGGGAATGCGGCAGAAATTAAATTGAGATAATGAATGTAACATAGTAAGCACTTAGTTATTATCCATGCTTATGTGCTAATTCACAGTATGGCCAGCAAAGAATGGTTCAGTGCTACTTTGTACCCAGAGAACATGATTTGGTATCATGTTAGAATATCTAACCCTAAAATTTTCTTTGGATTGCACTTGGGTCTTTGAGATACCTTTTATGAGTTCCAATTTGTCGTTGTTTGTATGTTTATATTGTCTACTCTTTGCAATTTACATAGAAATTTAAACTTACATTAGAAAACCAATTTATGTAAATTAAAGATTGAAGCAAAAGTGAAAATTGATTCTATGGTGAATCATCATCTTTTCTTTGTCCAATGAATAGGAGACTAGAAATACCAATTCTGCGTCAATAGCATATTCAAAATAAGCACCACAGTCATTCACTTAATACTCCATATAAAGTAAAATGTCACCAGATGGGATAATAGGTCCACACAATGTTGAATGAGTCTTCAGTCCCACAATTTCCTTTATTAAAGTTTTAGCTAAATTGACAGGGATAAAAGTTAGAAAAGGAGAGCTAAATTTGAGGCATCAAAAAGCTGTGACTTTTTGATTTGTGGGAATAAAGGAATTGTAGAATGAAGGAATAACAGAATGGGTCCGAACAATGGCAGTTTTAATTTTTATTTTCACTTTTGAGTAGTGCCAAATGCTAGTAGAAACTAAAATGAATGACAGGGAAAGAAAGAACTTCCCCCTTGAATCTCTTCAAAATCTATAATAATAATATAATAATATAAAGTGCATCTGGGCATTGCCTTCTGCTGCAGTTCTTGTCTGGCTCTTATCCAAAACTGTCAGGCTACTCTGAGTGCTGATGATTCATATCCCAGCACCCTTTTATCTGAACATTGCAGTGTCTTTTCTTTGTACTTTGGCAGTGATGTTACCTTGATGTTCAAAAATCTTTTAAAAGCAACACAGGCTTTCCTTGCATCTTGACAAATCGTTGTCTGCCAGTAATGAAGAAAAAGTAAATTGGTGATCATTGTAAATATAAATACCTCCAAGTGTTTTTTGTTTTTAAAAATTGGTTATGTATTTTGGGATCCTCTCCCTGAAAAGTGAATATTCTGATACTCTTTCCTTGTTTCTCTTGTATAAATCGGCATGCTGCTTTTCAAAAGCATGGGTTAATGGAGTTTCTGTGGATCATTTGGTATTCATGGACAGAATTTTAAGATTTTTATATGATTTCCTTTCTTCTCAGTTTTTAAAAAGGGAAACCTAAGTACTTTTATATCCATGGAATGTTCTTACTGCTATTCTTTTAAAATTAATATTTTGTTATTTGTTTATTTTAATCTATCTTACTGTATCCTGATGACAGTAACAGTGCTTTACATTTCCATGGTGCTTTTCATACATTTCCTCATCCAAAGCTTGCAGCATCCACTTGAGGCTAGCAAGGCAGGTTCTCATTATTATTCTCACTTACCTATGAGGAAACTGAGGCTCAGGATGATTTGTGACTCTCCCACTCCAATAACAGTAGGTCCAGTCCTTTAATCTAGGTCTACTTGCTCAAAATGAGCAAGGTCTACTTGCTTCCACTTTTTTCCTATACTGTCTCTCAGAAGGGAATCTCAGGTTTGTCAATGAATATTTAGCATCCAGAGAAGAAGTTAGAGTATTTGTACCAGCGTGAACATGGGTCACAATCTGTTAGAGGTCTTTGTTATACTTGCGTGCTACATCCTTCACTGGGAAACTGGAGGACGTGAGGAGGGTCAAGAGGCTAGAATGATGAGAGGCCTGGGAACTAGACTAGAAATAATCAAAGGAATCAGGATTTTCATGTCTGGAGACTGGAGGATACAGAGAGACATAGCTGACATCTCCAAATGTTTTATGGACTACCTTGTAGAAGAGGAATTGGATTTGCTCTTCATAATTCCGGGCAGCAGAAGTAGGATCACTGGGTAGAAATTACACAGAAGCAGATTTATGCTCAATGTAGGAAGAAACTTTCTAACATTTAGAGATGTCCAAAAATGGAATAGACTGGCTCACCATCACCAGGAAGTGTTCACACTGAGACTTCCAACTCAGGGATTATATGACTTTATGAGCACTGTATTTCAGCAGTAACACGGTTTTATGATGAAATTTCTAGGGGCTCAGAGAAGAATTTCCTCACTAGCTAAAAACAAAGGAGCTTTCTAGGCTTTTCATCATGATTTTAGAGTGAGAAAGTTGTATCCATAACAATTCCTGTTTCACACCACTGTGGTCTGGGAAATACTGTTCAACTGATGGGGAAGGACATATTAGTTAAAAACAGATAAGCGAAACTTTTATGAGATAAAAACTGAAGCAGACAGTGTAGCGTTTGCAGTAGCGTGTGTGCACGCATGCATGTGTGTTCATTCGTAACTATTTCCGGATGAATTTGACGTGGTATTTGCTATGTTTTTGCTGAAGACACTGACCTGGGTTTCCAGTCTAGGTCTAGCTCAAGCACTCACTGCTTCACCTTTGTGCCTTTTTATTTTTCCCTAACACGGAACTGTTGTCCTAGGAATTTTCTTTCTTACTTAAATTTTACAATTCTAATTCTCCACATTTGCATAGAAAGTTGAAAAAGGCCTCAATTATAACAAAAATCATCCATTCATTTATTTGTTCTTTAATTTACTCATTCATTCAAAAACATTTTTTAAGTGAAACTATTATAGAAATATAAAAATTTTGTTTCAGTATATATGATTTTAAGAATGAAAGAATAAATGGGAAACAGCAAATTAATACTTCCGTACACTGCCTCATTTTGAAAGAGTGATATTTAACGTAACACTTAAAATGAAAGTGAAGCACTTCATTTATAGGGTATTTTGAAACAAATACAATAGACTCTCTCTGTAAAATGTCTTGTTGCTTCAATTTGGAAATGCAACATTTCAAACCTTGCCCCAGATCATAATGGCATTCAGTAAGAATTTATTATACTACATCCTTCAGCCTCAGAAATATTGAAGTATTTAACCACTGCTTCCAAGCAGGAAGCCCTTCCTCTATGAGTTATCACACCTGTTTCTTCTTTTTCCAACAGATTCCAGAGGGGTGACTACCACATTGATGTGTGCATTAATGACTACCTGGATGTTTTCTGCCCTCACTATGAGGACTCCGTTCCAGAAGATAAGACTGAGCGCTATGTCCTTTACATGGTGAACTTTGATGGCTACAGTGCCTGCGACCACACTTCCAAAGGGTTCAAGAGATGGGAATGTAACCGGCCTCACTCTCCAAATGGACCACTGAAGTTCTCTGAAAAATTCCAGCTCTTCACTCCCTTTTCTCTAGGATTTGAATTCAGGCCAGGCCGAGAATATTTCTACATCTGTGAGTATATTAGAGATTTATCGCGTTGTGGGGCAGCTGCAGGAACCCAGACTAATTTTTTACCCATGTTTCAGAGAATTGCAGAGAGCTGGACTCTGCATTACAGATGTCTCCTGGTAAATGCATATATCAGGATCCCTAGATACATTAGCTGGGAATTGAGAGCACAAATTAGATTAAAGACATAGCGCCTCTCCTCCTATGAAATTGCATGTCAGCCTGTTCAGTGAACCACTGCTGACTTGTATTTCTTTTAAATGAAAATTGCCAGGACTTCTCCAAAGCTCTGGAAAAGAAAAAAAGACTCCTGAAAAAAAATTAAAGGAAATAATTAAATTTACATAGCTTGGAGTCATTGGATTTCTTATTCAGGTGTCAGCAATATCCTTTCAATCATCCACATTTTCAGTGGAGAAAGCCAAAACGCCTGCAAATGTCAGCATGCTGATGATAAATACTCTCTTTGCACCAAGGAGAAAAGACAATTATTAAGAGCAGCTGTGTCTTTAAACAGGAAAGAGTGTGAAGAAGTATCTAGAAGGAGTTCCCAGGGAAGTGGCATGAGTGAGTTTTCCACCTGTGAGCATTGAGTGACTATCCTGAGAGAGCCCTATAACTTTCTCAGCAGACCTCAGTATTAATCACAATGCCATGGCCGTGTTTCCTCTCCATTACGTATACCATCACTTCTTCAGGCATCATACCATCATATATTATAGGTAAATCCTTCTCAAACTTCACTGCGCGTAAGTGTCATCTTGGGATCTTGTTGTAATGCACATTCCGACTCAGAGGGTCTGAGGAGGAGCCTGAGATTCTGGAGGTTTAAAGCTCCCAGATGACACTGATGCTGGTGCTGCTGGTCTATGGGCCACACTTTGAGTAGCAAGGTTACAGGTAATATCTACTTTAGGCAGCTTGCTGTGCATCTGGACTTTCCTTTAACTAGTATCAAATATTTAAACTCTCTGGCCTTTCCTACGTATTTTTGTCAACTGAAAAAGTTAAAAATTTATTTGTTCGAAAATACATTTACTGAACAGCCAAATCTTGGCTTAGAAATGTCAGGGGATGCAAGATGAAAAGACGTTACCTTAGGAATGTCTCAGGGAGTTACCTTCTACTGGGGAGCAGACATGTAAGTAGGCAGTTAAGTATAAATAGGCAATTGCTGAATGAAGATAAATGCAGGGAGCAGTAGGAACATGGGGAAAGTTGTGCCTCACCCACTTGGAAGAATCAGGAAGTGCAACTGCACACAGTGAGTACAGATCCAAGTAATGCCACCCAGTATGCTTAGCATCGACTTTTCCCCCGGCTTGCCTGAAAAACAAGAACATTCCTGTTTTTCTGACTCATTTCTTCAGTCTGAATGTCCTACCCATTCGTAACCCACATGGTTTAAGTCCACGGGGATTTCTAGCTCCTCTTATCCAGAAAACAGAATTCTATAATAAGTTGGATTTCACCATCGCAATGGCACTTTCACTTATATTGGAATTGAATTTAAAAAGGAAATTGAACAGTACCAGTTTTATTATTTCAGTACATATTTCAGTCGTTAGTCATGAGAAAACATGTAAAAGCCTTGATACTATCTCACATTCGATCCATAAAATAAGAAAAGGAATGTTGAGTCCCACAGATGAAGGAAACACGGGCACACCAGTGAATTCACACGTTCCCAGGCAGCATGCTCTTGACTTCGGCTGATTTTTTTACTTTGGGAAAGAATCTCATTCAGCAAACAAGAAAAAGGAAAGAGAAAGACTTCAGCTGTGGGACAGCATCTCATTAATTGCCTAACTGTAAAACACCATTACCAATGTAAGAGAAAATTAATGCTCGTTTTGAAATTTTCTCATTGGCTTCTTAAATTCAAAAACAACAAAGCAAAAACCAAAAATGAATAGAGTGCACCAAGATGGGAAACATACTTACCAGCTAACTAGTTGATTGCGTGTGTTACCAGCCTCTGAGTGGATGTTTTTCCAGGTTCTTGGTGACCTTCAGGAAAAGAATTTCAGGATGCACCACATAAGCCAAGCAAGCAACAGCTTTTTTGAGAGCTAACGTACGCTCTCAGGAGAGAGAGCAGGCAGGCTTAAAAGAGAGCAGGTGCACTGGGAGGAAGTGGTTTTAGATCTTTTGTAGTTTCACTAATTGAGGGAAGGAAGATTCAAGGAGTTGGCTTTTACTAAGAATTTAGGTAGCAATTCCTAGAATTGGGTTCCCTCTCATTTTCTACTTTATATGGTTGCCTCAGAACTGTCGTGGTGATTTCAAGGGCAGAGAAATGTTAAAACTGCAATGTAAATGATATTGTAAATAGCCAAAGTTCATGTAAGGTGACAGAGATAGCTGACAAGTGGGTTGAAGCTGGTAAGAACAGCTTCAGGGGGGGTATCTAGTTAGTTTCCACTTGAGGGTTGTTTACTTTAACACCTGCACCCAATTTGCAAGGCCTGCACCCAGTCTCAGCCCTGATTCCTAGTCTCCTGCTATAACACATGATTATTAGAAATTAGAGAATTCATTCAGGTTCATAAGCAAGATGTTATTATTCATATATACCCATAGTGCTTATGACTGGGTTTTCCTCATTTGTGGTTAAATTCAATATTTCACTAAAAATCATTATGTGTCTTCTATAACATTCATTTAACGAAGTCATTTAACTGTCAAGGGCTCCCGTCAAAGTAATTGTTCCAAAATGCTTCAAAATATGAAGAGCTTTTTGCTGTTCAGCTGAGTTTAACTTGAATTACTTTTTTTAATGAAAGGTAAAATAGCACAAAATTAGCAGCAAAGAAATGTTCATTTAGAAGAAGCACAGCGGCCTGGTGTTCGGTTAAATTGAATTTTCAACCATG
This sequence comes from Lepilemur ruficaudatus, assembly GCA_963574885.1. Taxonomy (NCBI): domain Eukaryota; kingdom Metazoa; phylum Chordata; class Mammalia; order Primates; family Lepilemuridae; genus Lepilemur; species Lepilemur ruficaudatus. Next base: position 36,751 of record CAUYRT010036198.1, read on the forward strand.
TTTTTGACCCACAAAAGCATCCTTCCCTGTCCTTTTAGTAATGAAAGGGTTTCCTCTCTTTCACTGCTGAGACGAGGAGCTGCAGAGCTAACATGGATGTCTTACAGACATTTAACGTTCTGTGGTCATAATTAAACTAAAGGCTTCTTAGGGGAGAATTGGCCCTCAGTTGAATTTTCCTCTCTCCTAATACGCGTGGAATGAACAAGATGATTGGGAAATGGCTCTTTTCACACTTATTACGTTACAAGGAGCTCTATTGCCAATCTCAGGAACAAGCTTGACTGCCCACCAGTCAATTTTACAAAATGTTCTTGCTAGGACGTGAGTACATTTAGCTCCTCACAGCCTTAAAAATCTCTTTTAACTTTCCCAAGGAAAAAACAGAAAAAAGAACGCTATAGCCTTTTGGCCGTCCTACTTTAAGGTACTTGGGGCAGGCTTACACTTAGTGCAGACTGGAGTGCCAAAATTCAGACACAAACATAGATTTGGGGGAAGGGAAGATAAATATTTCATAACAGAGTGTTCACCTTGTTACTTAGAGAATTCTTACCAAGTTCTGCTGTATCCTCAAAAAGATTTCTTTTTTTCTTAATTTCCTTGAGTTATATAAAATTAAGAAAATGCAGTAGTTGAAAATATCTTGTATGAAGTTTCCAATTTACTTTAAAAATAAAACACCCCTTATAATTCTAGTTCTTTATTTGTCTCAAGCATAACTCTATCTATGCTACATTCTCTTTTCCTTGGGAACAGACAGTATATTAAGTTGTTATAATTGCTGATTATGGCTAAGGCAGACTGGGGCCATTCCTGAATCTGACATACACTGTTTTGTTTGTTTTTAAGGGGTAGAGGGTTGTGAGGAAGGGTGTTCAGTTTTTTGTTGTTGTTATTGAGACAGTCTCACTCTGTCATGTCACCCTGGGTAGAGCGCACCCAACCTTCAACTCCTGGGCTCTAAGCAATCCTCCTGCCTCAGCCTCCTGAGTAGCTGGGACTACAGGCACGTGCCACAACACCCAGCTGATTTTTCTTTTTGTTTTTGGTAGAAACGGGGTGTCACTCTTGCTCAGGCTGGTCTCAAACTTCTGAGCTCAAGCAATCCTCTTGTTTCAGCCTCCCAGAGTGCTAGGATTATAGGTGTGAGCCACCGCACCCTTCCTGGCAAATACCGTTTTTAACCTACAGAAGTTATTTTGGTAAGAGATTGGCATACTAAAGTAATTACAGAAAGTTGGTGGTATTTCTGTCAGTGATAGATGTGCAGAACTGCCAGTCAACTGATTAAGGCAATAGTTGTTTATTTAGACTTCCTAAAGGAGATAGTAATTTTAGAAACCTCAGAAATACTCATTTTAGAAACTTCAAAAATATTCACTTTAGAAATGATACTCATAAATATTAACCTAATGAGAACATGTTTGAAAGAAGTGTGGCTGTTATTTTTAAATCAGAAGAGGTAAATGGAAATTATTTAAGTAGGTTATCTTTGTAAGTCCATAAAAAAACACTGCTTTGAATATACCCTTTTATAAAGTAAGGAAAACTGAGTCCCAAGTTCTTCTCTTGGGAAGAACTAGCTATGATCTTGGATAAATCATTTAATCTCTCTAGAGTTCAAACTCTACATCTATAAAAGAATGTGGTTGTAACTGATGATTTTAGAACTCTCTTGGAGTTTTAATATCCTATCTTATTTTATTTAATGAGGATTTGCAGCGTTAGGGTAAAAGATGACATCTGTACAATGGCCCAGCCCAGTACCGTGCTTAGTAGGTGTTCCATAAATGCTAATTAAAGGGAAATTTTTAGGGAAAATGTAGAGTGGGAGGTGTATTCGTATTATTGAACTAGTTCTCTCCCTGCCACCCTGTCCAAGTCACCATTATCTGTGGTCTCCACTTGGGCTACAGGCTCCTGTTTTTCCCGCTCACCTCACTGTTGTGTCAGAGCCCTCCAGCAGCTCCCGTCTCACCCAGACAAAATTCCCGTCTCCAATGTGTCCGGCAAGATCCTCCGTTACTGTACACCTCCCTGCCACCCTCTGCCCTGTTCCCTCCCGCTCCTCTTACCTGTTCGGGGCACCCTGATGTCAGGTACTTGAATGTCCCTCTGCCTTAGCTTCTCATCGCCCCAGGCGTTCATGTCCCTTGCTCTCACTTTGTCTAGGTCTGCGCTCAAAAACGTCTTTATCCGAGAAACTATTCTGACCTCCCTATATAAAAATATCTTTGTCATTCTCTACACTCCTACTCTGCTTTCCTTTTCCTCGGGCACTTATTACTCCTGACGTTATGTATTTACAGCAGGTTATTCACGGCTGTTTCTGCTCTATGCTGTGTGTTACGTAGCTTGGCACGTGTAGATGTTTAAGCAGTAAGGGTAACTAGGGTTTACGTAGCACACACTCTGTCCCAGGCATCATGCTGAGCTCCCTACAATTCTCAGAACAGTACTTTTGTCTCATTTACAGGTGAAGAAACTGAGGCACAGCAAAGTTAGGCAACTAGAAAAAAATTTACACAGATAAGTGGCTAATCTGAGAGGAAATTACATAGGGAAGCAACTAAAAGAAGTGAAGAGATAAAGTCTTGGGTTTCATATACTTAAAAAGGAAAAACACACTTTATATATATTTTTTAAGTTAGAAATAGCGCTCACTTTGACATCTACTGTTTAGAGAATACTACTTTGTAAACTCTTCTAGAAACCCCAAAGCTGATAATGGAAAGATAAATTTTAAGCACATATCTGTGTTTTTAGCTCTCTGAAGAATACTTTCCAATCTCCAGAATGTATTTCAACTGTATCTTCCCGGATGGTTGACCCTTTTAACCCAGAAAACTTCAAATGCCAGAAAAGTTGCATTTTCTAAGAAATTCTTCTTAAATTGACTGAATATTCCCCATCCAGTGATGGGGAGTTCAGGCAATCATGATTCATCAATCATGATTGCATACTTGATTCAGGAATTAGTGAGTTTTAATGAGAGACATATAATAAAGATGACAAATGTGATTTTCTGAAAATGATAATAAAAAGGCAGCAAATTCTTTTAGCATTTTTTTACATCTAAGTTATGGCTGGGACATTCTGTGTTACTATGGGCATCACTCTTAAATCTATAGTATATAACTACTTTAATGTATGCGGTTACTGCTGATTCTCTGCTTTATGTGTTTTAATTAAAAGTTTACAGTTTTGTCTTAAGTCATCAGGCAATTTTAATAACACACTACACCATTTTTAAAACTGACAAAGTAAATAACCTAATTTCCTAAGAGATATCGTATTAAAATGATCAAGATCAGCTTCAGAAATCATTTAATTGTACAATACGGTTATTGACTGACCTTTCAAAGGCATAAGAATATTCAGTAAAACTAGAGAATACGTATGTAAATAAAGTTCTTCACTTGCCAATTGGATGTGTTCCAAAAGCTTATTTGCAGGTAAGTTGTTTGGAACTTAAGAGTGTAGTTTTCATAGAAGTGTTTGTAAAATCAGGTAAGTTCTCCATAATATGGAGAATCTACTTATTATACTGATTAAAAAACTGGATATTTCAATGAAAAATTTTAGAAAATAGCATCCAGAAGAGTTGCTCAATAAATGTTTATTGAATGAGTAAATGTCATATTAGTAAACCCCATATAACATACTATTAAATTTTTTTATTTCTTACATGGTAATGTTTGAGAAAAGCAGATAAATTAGAGGCCACAGATTTTACTGTACCCTCTGCAGTAGTTCCCTCGTTTCTTAGTAATGTTTTTTAATCATATGCTAAGACTGTATCAAAGGAGAGAGTAGAAGATATATATTTTTTTTTCTTTAGAAAAAGCATAGATGTGCAGCCTTGGGCCTGAATCCTCCTCCTATACTCTTTTTTTTTCTCTATATATATTTTTAGTTGTCCAATTAATTTCTTTCTATTTTTAGTAGAGACGGGGTCTTGCTCTTGCTCAGGCTGGTTTTGAACTCCTGACCTTGAGCGATCCACCTGCCTCGGCCTCCCAGAGTGCTAGGATTACTGGCGTGAGCCACCACGCCCGGCCTCCTCCTCCTGTACTCTTAATAGCTATATGACCTTGGCCAATTCACCTAACCTCATGGAGCTTCATTTTCTTAATCTGTAAAATGGGTATAATAATCACAGTTCATTATCACAGTATTTCTTATTTCTAAGACTCAATTACTGAAATGTTTTTTGAAGAACCAGTTGACTGCTAAAAAGATTCCTTCAATCCAAAAAGGTTTTCATCCTTTGAAAAGTGAAGGCAACTTGAATAGCACAGATTGATATTTTAGTTCAGTTCAAAAAAATCATAAATGCATAAAGATTAAATTTTAAGAGCATTTACTATATTCTTAAGGAGCATTATGCTAGGATTATATATGCCTAAGGAAGTCTTCATTCCCCTTGATGTCTGGTTTTTCAGGGGCTTACTTTAGTAATCTACGTTAAGAATTATTTTGCTCCTGACAGCTCACACCAGTCCACCTTTTTACTGAGTTTTTCTTATTGAAGTACTGGAGTGTCAGAACGGCACAATTATCAAAGCAGGTGGTAATCATTTTCACTGTTCATAGTCTTTTACTCTTGCAGGGGTGGTGACCTATAAGTACAATGTACTTCCTTAAAATGAACAACTCAGTGTTTACTTCAGTGTAATGTGTGTGCATTTTACTTTCGTTATTGAAAAATGTTTTTGATTACTGAAGTCTTATTTTAGTGTTATTTGCTCTAGCACCAACTTCTCTGAGATTTAAAGGGTTTAGAGCTGAAATTTTCAGTAGGTCTGTGGTGAAATACTAGTTCACCTCCTATAGTTTTTGAGGTATGTGGACCAGGACATGGTAGTTCAAGACATTATTTATTTTAACACAGAAAAGGGTTGAAGGGCAGTGTTAAGAAATTGACAAATTTTAGTCAAATAGTAAGTCTACAGATATAGATGCACAGTATATCTTAGTCACTAAAAACTATTGAGGTTTTTTTTTTTTTTTTTTTTTTTGGCCAGGTGCAGTTGCTCAGGCCTGTAGTCCCGGCTACTCAGCAGGCTGAGGTGGGAGGATCACTTGAGCCCAGGAGTTTGAGGCTGCAGTGAGCTATGATCGCACCAGTGCACTCCAGCCTGGGAGACGGAGTGAGACTCCATCTCTTAAAAACAAACAAAATTATTCAGTTTTGTAAAAGTTTGTTGGGTTTTTTTGTTGTGTTCTATTTTGAGATTGTCTCACTCTGTGACTCTAGATAGAGTGCAATGGTGTCATTGCTCACTGCAACCTCAAACTCCTGACCTCAAGCAATCCTCCCACCTCAGCCTCCCAGAGTACTAGGATTACAGGCATGAACCATGTGCCTGGCTGTTTTGTTTTATTTTGAAAATAATATGGAACAGTTTTTTTCCCATTTGAACACTAGAAATTTTTCTGGTATTGTATCAGGTCTCTAACTGAAAATAATTTTTCTATTCCTTTTGTATATTTCCACAGTTCTTTAGTGAACCTACAAACAAGAATGCATCTTCTTATTTAAAGAATGAGTCTAGAGAATTATGTCTGATTCAGGTTTTCCCTAGGCATCTTTTAGGAAAGCATCAGTGGATTTCAAGGGCTCTTAAATGAAGGTTAAATAAAGAACATGAAAGGATACTTAGGGACATGAGGAAATTTTGGGGTGTTAATTGTAATTTTATCTTATGAAAACAGTTGTTTGTTGCCAGATGCCCTGTTCCCCTTCTGAATGAGAATGTCCGGCATCAGCTCAGGTGCTGCTGGAGGCCAGACCTGCACGCCTGCCTTCCGGGTAGAGGCTCCACCCAGTGCGTTTCAGAGAGTCTGAGTAAAATCAGAGCTGGAGGCGGCAATTCATAGGAATGCAGGATATAAAAAAGTACTTTATTATTTTAAAAATTCTGAGCAAATATTATTTGATCAAGTAGTGAGAATTTTAAAAGGAAATGCATGCCTTATTAAATGACTAAAGGACGAGTCTGGTTTAACTACCACTAAAAAGATTCAGACAAATTAAAGCCAGGACTTCGAAAAAGGAAAGTGGAGCGAATATCACTGCTTAATAGATTTTGACACTGGACCATTTTTAAAGTTTGCAAAGGGAGACTTAAAAGCTATTGAATAATTGGGATTTGATAGAAATTCAGAGTATGTGTCATAAGAACCAAAGACTCCTAAGTACCCTTCGCAGTGTCTGAATTTTTCAAAAGCTGTGACTCTCAGATAAGAAGTTCAAAAACAATAATTTTTATTTTTATTCCTCTTAAGAACTCAAAACGCTATTATGAGACTGAGGAAGCGTGTAGAGTTCTGACCTCCTAAGGGAGAAGAAGGAATTATGTCACCTTTGCTTCCTTTTACCCCACTGAGACTAAATGCTGAAATGGAAACAAATTAAAGATTGTTCTTTTTATCCCTAAATGTCAAAAGTGGCCACATCTCCTCGAGATATAACACACCTGATTAATTGTATAATTTCACAGGGAAGTAGTAATTCTCAGCCTTATAAACATGTAATGTACTAATTTGGTTTCTGAGTTAACTGAAAACAGTTTAATGAGCTGCGGCATCGCGCGTATATACGGTGTTACATAGAGCAGATGCCAGGAGAAAAGGAAATAACACGCCAGTGACACTTGGAATAACAGTGTTTATACTTCATTGACTTTGGGTTGTCAGCGTGCTATTCTCTGTGTTTCTCTTAGTAACTTATTAAGGCAACTAAACTGCAGTGTGATGATGTCTAAGTGTCATTTGTTGTAAATTACACAAGCGTGCACACACCAAATGCATAGTCAATCTTCAGGAAAAAAATAATACTTTCTAGTACAGACGACCCAATATTATCCATGAGATATACACACAGAGTGAAAGGTGACTCCCTGAACATTGTGCATGCTCCAAGAACAGTATTTGGGCCTTTCATCAGAAGAAATACTATTTCCACAGATTTCCCCACTCATCTATTCTTGCTCTATTTTCACAGAATGGTCGTGTAACTCTTGGTTTGAAAGTTGTCATACAGCCTCACAGCAGGCTTATATTATCTACAGAGTTCTTTATGAGGAAATATAAATCACCACAAATGAGACTTTTCACAGCCAGAGATATGTAGAAATTTGTGTCAGTGCTTTGCTGGCTTGCTAAAAAATATCTTTAGGCTCCGAAGCTCTCACAACTCATCTTTGCTCCCTACCCTTTTGGGAAGCAATTCTCAAAACTTGAGATTTATGGTCCAGAGAGCTGATAGTGGCTATAAAGTTTTCTATTTTCTCTTTTCTTTAATATTAATGCAGAGAACAAGGCATTATCATTCATTATTTTAGTTCACGGGTATCCTGTGGGCTTGAAATATGGTTTCTGGGGACATAGCTTACCTCTGTTTAATAGGGGAAATATGTGGACTTTGGCAACAACCTTCTTTTTCATCAAATATTTTTAGTCAGATTATATAAAATCTACATTAGGAACAGAACTTTAATATATATGCTATATCAAGGCTTGGTTTTAAAATTTAAAGCTTTACAAAATATTAATTCATTCTGAGCCCCAAAAGTAAAATATCATGAATTGGAAAACAGCCAGCCAATCTATTATTGTTGGAAATTGGAATGATAAGATCTTTTCATTTTACTATTTCCAGAGATTTACAGTATTTCCAACTAGCTTTATCTACATTAATGTTAGCAAAGTTTCAGTTTTTAGTTAGCATTCCCTTTTACATGCAAATCCTTAAAAACAAATAACATGCTCTGAATCATTAGAAAAAGAAGATATATTGTTTTTAATGACCAATTTTTAGCACTTTCGATATCAGGCTTCTAATGTAAATTTGCTTCGCCTGATTCTTTTTTTTCTTTACAGAAATTTTTTTAAAGTTAATTTTCTCCTGAAGTAAATTGTTACAAATTCTGACTAAAATCTGAATTGATGAAGTTTCACTGTATGTTTTGCTATAACAGTTTCAGTGGGTCGTCAACCTTGAATTCAGAACTTCTTGCTCTATTTTTCGTGGAATTTTTAAGGGACAAATCTAAACAAGGAGAATAAACTAGAGGCCAAAAATGTGAATAGGGAAATTTTTTACTTTTAATAGACTGCTTCAAGGTCTTGCTGTAAGCAGTATACACCTTGGGGCAGTTCAGTTCAGTCAGTTTTGAGACAATATGATGAATACTGCAACAATTTAAATGAAGCTGCGGTCAGCCTTCTGCTAAAGGTTTACTCATGCCTTGACTAATAACTGCTCCCCTAACACTTGTTTGGATAATCCTAATTATAGTGATTTAGCACTTATTATACATACTACATGTCAGGCACTGTACCAAGCACGATACCTGTTTTCATTCATTGGATCCTCATCTGTGCGGTAGGTGCTATTATTATACCTGTTGTGTAGATGAAGAAACTGAGGCTCGAACAGGTTAAGTAACTTGCCTGAGATCATGTAGTTAGCAACGGAGTCAAACCTATACAGTTTGACTCCAAGCCTGGACTCTTTGTATACTTAGTTCATAATAAATATTTTAAAAGATGTTAAAAGGAGGTAGATTCCAAGCACCATGGGCAAGTCCTTATATAAGTCTTACTTATACCTTGGAACTTAAGGCAGACCTTGTTCTAAACACAGCTAATGAGAAATACACAGGAAAGTTTCATGTCAACTTATTACTGAAATTCACATACTGGTAGGTATCTAGATTTTAAAATAAAGTACAACATTATTGAATGGTTTGTGGGGGTGTCAGAACATGATGACATAATAAAATGTGTCATTCATTATTCCTGCTTCAATTGCGATGAAGACATTTAATGATTAGCAAGACTATTGCAAGTGTATGTCTTTTCAGCGCCGTGAGTCATTTTCCAGAGGTTAAATTTCATTAACAGAATCGATAGCACAGTGTAGGCATTGGCGGATGTATCGCAAAGCCTTGTGAACAATGTCTCAACTTTGCAGCTTGTTAATATGACCTGCAGGGGATTGCTTTACCTTATCTAGCCTTAAGCAGCACAGCAGCTGCAAATTATTGTTTCAATTATTAAAATTTGTTATAGTTGTTATTGTTGCTATTGCTGCTGCTATTGTTGTTATTTAAAATCCACCAGTTTTTCACAGACGTGGAGTTATACATTGTTGCACGAGAAAGAGGAGAAAGAGGAGTAGAGATTCTGTAAGAGGAGGACCACTTTGAGAAATTATAACATTTGGAAACCATTTAGAATGAAGTTGAGGAATAGCAGCAGCCATGTACAGCACCCATATTTTACATAGAACGGGTCTTGATACTGGTTTATGAGGGTGGTTGCCAGAGGCGGGGAGACCACCTGGCAGCCCTCCAGAGAACAAGCTTCACACAGCTCGTGTGGATTTCCTCTCTCCCCTGCCTCCCCTCTCCTGATAAGGGATCAGAGCAGCAAAAACTCAGAGATCAATGAAAGGATCGGATCTGACTGGGTTGGAGAGTATTTGGAAAATAAAACTGGATAGATTAGGTCAGATAATGGAGGGCCATTAATTCTGTTCTTGAGGAGTTTAGAATTTATATAACGGGCAATAGGGAGTAGTAGTATGTTCTTTAAGGGGAAACTGGTATGGAGCTTATCATATGAATACATTGAGATCATTTGTTTAGGGTTAGTTGTTTGCTGATTATATAATAATAGCTAGCATGTAGTGAGCACTTATCCATTCCACATGTTTTTATACATGCATATACATATCTGTATTTTTTAGGTTATTAAGTATGTAATGTCCAATTTACTTAACTACTAAGTTTGACAGCTGATCTCTGACATTTCACTTTGCCACTTCTTATTTTATTTTTATTGTGGATGTACGTCCTCATTCTTTCAAACACAGAGTTTGGCTTGTAATTATCTTTCAAATTTGTTTTAAAGCAATCTTTGTGAAACTATGGATAAGTCAAAAATTTGTGTTATTTTTGGCTGGGTGCGGTGGCTCTCGCCTGTAATCTTAGCACTCTGGAAGGCTGAGGCGGGCGGATGGCTCAAGGTCAGGAGTTCGAAACCAGCCTGAGCAAGAGCGAGACCTCGTCTCTACTATAAATAGAAAGAAATTAATTGGCCAACTAAAAATATATAGAAAAAATGAGCCGGGCATGGTGGCACATGCCTGTAGTCCCAGCTACTCGGGAGGCTGAGGCA
>CAUYRT010036199.1:0-27619 GCA_963574885.1 Lepilemur ruficaudatus
ATGCGAAGTGCCTGGTGCATGGTGAGTTCTCCCGTGAATCTTACTTCACCATCACCCTTTGGAGCCGGATTTCTCCACCTCGACACTATTGACATTTGGTGCTGGATAATTCTTGGCTGGGGGGCTGCCCTGCACATTGTAAATGGGGAGCAGCATCCCTGGCCTCCACCCACTAGATGCCAATAGCACCTTCCCCCAGGTGTGACAACCAAATGTCCCCTAGAGGGCAGAATCCGCTGCCTTAGGGCTTACTGAGCACCTTCACTTGGATTATCTTGCTTGAGTGTTGCAACTAAGAAAGTGTTAGATGAAGTGTTACCACCTCTACTTTATAGAAAGGAAGCTGAGATGATGAGACAGGTGTTTTGGAGGTCTCCGTCTGGCCTGTGCCAGAGAGAGAGGCACTGACCACCGTGCCCCCCGGCGCAGCTGCGGAAAGGAAAGGAAATGCCCACGTGCGGCGAGCCCTGAAAATGAGCGATCATGTGAGAGGAAACGATTCAAATGGCCATCTGCAAAGATGCCGGCGGATCCCAGCCGCCTGCCCCTTCCTGAGGGCGGCCTGCCCCTTGGGAAGAGAGCCAGGGCACGCGCCAGACTCCTCGGGAGACTTCAAAACAAAACTGTCCAGTGGCCCGTGGGAATCTGGGGAATCATTAAGTGAAGCTGACAGGGGATTTAGGAGCCGAGGAGAAAGGAGGGGCGTGCAGAGGCTGCATGGTCTGGAGAGGAGGGTGCCAGGCAGTGGGGAGGGCCCAGCCCCTGTCTCTCTGTCCCTTGGTGGCTGCATGACCGTGGCTCTACTGGCCTTTGCTTTTCTCATATGTAGAGAGAAAAAACCCGTACCTGTCAGATGTGCATCAGGGACTTTGTAACAGGAAAAGAGACTTTTGGCCCAAAAGGAAAAAAAAAAAATGGGTTGGGAAAAAAATAAAAAGATACACAACACAGCATTCTACAACCACGTAAGAACTGTTGAATAAAGCCGCCCTCCTCTCCCCAAAAAAAGATGCCAAGGTGCTTTGGAAAATGAAAATACCTACTTGTGTGGAGTGTCTCCATCACCAACAGCCTAGTGTCCTAGAGCAGGCAACTGCCCCTCTGTACTTTCTGGGTCCTCATCGCTATGCATTCGTGTTGATTGGTTGATTAATTAGCCCGTGCGCAGCATTTGCTACAGCCCTAGGGTGGCTCTGAGTGTTCTACTTGTACGAATCTGTGTATTCCTCACATCGGTCCTAGGAGAAAGGGCGTATCATTATCCCCCTTCTAAAAGCGAAGGAATTGAGGCACAGAGAAGTCCAGTGAGTTGCACAAGGCCACACAGCGCTGGGCTCCAGAGCTGTGCTCTAAACCACCCCAGCGACACGAGAAGAGCCTCTGGGGACCGCTTGCCTCTGAGACACCTCTAGCTCTAGAATGTTGAGCTGTTTATCTCTCCTCTCTCCCCTCACTGTGAAACTTCGAGTGCTAAAGGGACTACAGTGTTACCGTTCATAAGAGCTCATCTTCCCAGGGACACTGGCGTTCTAACTCCTGAGAAGGAAAAGTCTGGAACTGAAAGATCTCTCTGAGGGTAGAAACTGAGAGACAGGTTCCCGAGGGGGATGGTGGGTGGGGCTTCCTCCCCCAGTTCCTTGCGTCACACCTGCCAGAAGCTCAGCCAGGAGGGTCACCAAGCTACAGAAAGGAGCGGAGGCCAAATCAGTACAGAGTTTATCTGGGCCGAAGTTGAGGATTGAAGCCTGGGAAACACTGGAAAGGAGAGGCTCAAGTCTTTTAAGAAAAAAGGACAAATGAGGAGAGGGGGCCATGACCAAAGCAGTCTGTAGGAATTCGCCCTGGTTCACGGGGATAGTGCTGATCCGCGATTGGCTGTGCGTTGTCGAACTGTAGGGTGTGCGCTGCCCACAGCAGGTGGGTTTCTGAGCTTGAGGGGGCAGTGGGACGTGACTGCTGTCACATTTCAGCTTCTCCGGGCCTGATCATTCAGAGGGGCTTGCGTTTCTCCGATAAAAGGTTTCTTTTCTTTCTCAAGGTGGTTGATTGTCTGAAGTCTCAAAATATTTTCTGCATTATGAGAAGTAGGAAGCCGGGTTACTGAGGGCAGGAGGGGTGAGGGTCCTGGTTTCTCCCCAAAGCACGGCTCACGGTCAGGACCCCTCCCCTTAGCCTGAGAGGGGAGCCCCGACCGCTCACGTCCGGGGAGGCGCGAGGGCTTCTCATTTTGGCAAACTGGACAGAGCCCCGCGCGTCCTCCTCGGCCCCATGCTCCCTCACGCGCTGACCCAGCCCAGCACCAAATTCTCCTTTTCCCCATCCTGACAAGCTAAAAACAAAACAAAACAAACAAAGAAAGAAAACAGAGTGATCAGGAGCTGCACTTGGCTCTGTGAACAAAACCTGTTGCATTTTTGTCTTACTGGGAAGAGAATTAGAAGAACTTTGTAATCAACATTTTCTGTCTTTCTCTCTCTTCCTTACTTTTGTCTGTTTGTTCTTTCTTTCTAACAAAATCAAGCCGTAAAACCAGCTGTAGGGAAGAGTTTTTGTCTGTTTTGTTCACCTCTATGTCCCCAGTGCCTAGAACGATGCTTGGCTCACACTGGGTGCTCGAGATGTTGGATGAAGAATGACTGAGTGAGTGAGTGAGTGAACACCCAGAGCACATCAGCGAGAGAGGAGCCGAGTCCACCATGCCCTACATCGTGGGCGGGTGTGGGGCTTCCCTGGAACCTGCCTTCCCCCCCCCCCCCCGCAGCACTGTCACCTGTTCCCCTGCGGCCCCAGGACGCTGGTCCCGTGGGCTGCCTCCGAGGCTGTCGTCGTATCTTCCTCACCAGAAACGTTGCTGAATCAACCGCCTGTTCGCTCATTAATAAGTTAATTAATGAATTATTAATGAATTAACCATTTGCTAATTCATTTGATGGAAGAAGAAGAATGTCACAGTCAAAAGAGAAGGGTTAAGCTTCACCTGTGTTTCGCTCTCTGTTGCCCGGGCTAGAGTGCCGTGGCGTCAGCCTAGCTCACAGCAACCTCAAACCCCCGGGCTCAAGCGATCCTCCTGCCTCAGCCTCCCAAGTAGCTGGGGCTACAGGCATGCGCCACCACGCCCGGCTAATTTTTTTTCCTATGTATTTTTAGTTGGCCAATTAATTTCTTTCTATTTTTAATAGAGACGGGGTCTCGCTCTTGCTCAGGCTGGTTTCAAACTCCTGACCTTGAGGGATCCTCCCGCCGTGGCCTCCCAGAGTGGTAGCCTTACAGGCATTTTTGCTCTTTTTTTTTAACAGCTTTTTTGAAATATCACCAACATAAAAACTGTATATATAAGAAGTGCACAGCATGATGTTTTGATATGCGTGTGCTTTGTGAAATGACAGTCGCAGACAAGCTGGTTGGACATGTCCATCGCCTCTGTGTAGCTGCTGTCGTGTTGGGGGGGTTGGGGGCTGCTCTCGCCCAGGGCTCTGTGCAGGGGCCGCTCTGCAGAGGTCACCTCCATCCTCCGAGCGCCACAGGCCAGGAAGGACCCTGTTTCTCTCCTGTCCTGCCTCCTCACTTGCCTCTTTGAAGAGGTTCTCTTAGCTGCAGTGGGACAGTGCCCAGAGGAAGACGCAAAGACCCCAGCTTGGCACCGGAGGGTCCCTTGTCCCGTGTGAAAGGAGGTCTCGGTCAGAGTGGGTAGACGGAGGGGCTTCGATGGAAGACTCGGGGAGCAGCACCCCAAGCTCGCCCCCTGCAGCAGAGCCCACTCTACGGCTGGACGTGTTCACACTCAGTCCTTCAGTAACCGTGACCGAGTGTGATGTCCACTTTGGAGATGCGGAAACGGAAGAGCGTAGCAATCGAGCTAGAAAGCAGCAGTGGGCAAATCCCGAATGGGATGTGCAGGTGCTAAGGGCAAAGCCCTTTCTGGGCCTGTTTTTCTCCTTCTCATTACTCTACTAACGAATTCCCCCTTTTCCAAGGAGGATATTACTGATATCACAGATTGTTTGAGTTAAGAGTCCCCAGAGACCTGTATTCAAATATTTTTTCAGTGTGCCTTGTACCTCTTATAGCAAAGGTGCAAGGGCTAAAGGAGATTTGTCAGTGGCTCTAAATAATTAAAATTTTTGATATTATTTTTCTCTTTGGCTTGTTGGGGAGTGTACCCTTGAGACTGTGCTTGACCCCATTTGCCATAGTTAGCGAACACAGGCGTGTGGCAGCAATGTCAGGGAAGCACTTCCAGCATTGTATGGAGTGTCGGAGTGGTAGGTTTCCTGTGTTTCTCAACTGAGGGCAATTCCCCGCCGGGGGACATTAGCAGAGTCTGGAGACATTTGGGTTGTCGCAAGCGGGGAGGGGGATGCTGGTGACATCCAGTGAGTAGAGGCCCCGGATGCTGCAAACATCCCACAAGGCGCAGTGTGGCCGCCCACAACAAGGAATTGTCAGATCCCAAATGTCAAACCTGCCGTGGTTGAGAAGCCCACGGTGGGTAGGGAGTCGGAGCCATCGAAAGACTTGAGATCTTCAGATTCGATTGCAGCTTCCTAGACTTTGAAGTAAAGCAGGAGGTCCCTGGACCCCTGAGGTTGCTTCCTGACCGAAGCCTTAATCTCTCCGCAGAGGCTGACACTTGTGCTTGCCCTGGCAACCCTGATAGCTGCGTTTGGGTCGTCCTTCCAGTATGGGTACAACGTGGCCGCTGTCAACTCCCCAGCAGAGGTAGGTTGCTATGGTGAGTGAGATTCAGCTCCTGAATAAACAGGGAGGGAGGTCTGGAGCAGCCGGTGGCCAGGTGTGGCCGGCCAGCGGGGGGCTGTGTACACAGTGAGTGCACACGGGGGATGTTCCGGTGGAGGGAGAGGGACACATGCTCGTTGCAGGCACAGGGCCCTTGGGATGAACCAGGTTCCCAGACTTCAGCTTCTCCTGGAGGGCACCCAGGACACGTCCGGCTGGACACATGGTGGGCTGGACTCCAGGAGAGGGCTCTGAACTTCTGTGGCCTTGCAATTGCTAGAGAAGTCTGGAGGGAGCAGGGACCACCCAGCTAACGGGAAGACTGGAGTCATTCCTTTCTGGTTGAGAAAAAAAACGAGCTGGGCGGTTTGCCAATCTGAGGCCTCCCAGCCCTCCCCGTGGGTGCTGTGGCTAACCTGCTGCTCTTGAAGCTTTGTCTTGACTCCCTTTCCCCTAGTTAGCAACGCCAATCTTTATGTGCCCAGGTCATCCCATTGGGCGGCCTAACAGCTTACGCTGCTCTTTCTGCGAAGCAAGATCGAATGATCTTGGCGTCCTGTTTTGCTTTGTTCCCTAGTTGATGCAACAGTTTTACAACAGCACCTACTATCACAGAACCGGCGAATACATGCAGGAGGTCCCCTTGACGTTGCTGTGGTCTGTAACTGTGTCCATGTATCCCTTTGGAGGCTTCATCGGATCCCTCCTGGTTGGCCCCCTGGTGAATAAATTCGGCAGGTGAGGGAAAGTGACATTTTTGACTCCCTGAAACTCAATCAGAGATTTAAAAGTAGACCTAAAGCTGAAATCTTCATTGTGACGCTAGGGTAATAACCAACCACTGTGGTCATGTTTATTATCTAATGAGGTCATAAAAAGACCAGACATTGACAAAGTATTTGGGGACCGAGGCAAAGTCTCAGGAGTTAAAAGCAGGGGTGGCCGCGGATCTCCCATTCTCAGGGAGACTCGGAGAGAGCTCAGGACTCACCTCGGCGCTCACTGCTCTCACCTTGAAGGTATTTTCCTCACCGAAACCGGGAGCAAGTTCTTTCCTTGACTTTTCTGCCTTTACAAATTCTCAGACTCTGAAAGGCTTGGCCAAGGTGTTTGTTACTGTTTCTTTTACCTCTTTATAACGCATATAACACCTCTTCATATTTTTTTTTGTGCCCCGAATTATATTTTGTCAGTTATTAAGACTGTTACCCAACTTCCCTCTCTCTGTCACTCAGGCTAGAGTGCGGTGGCATCATCATAGCTCACTGCAGCCTTAAACTCTTGGGCTTTTTTTTTATATATATATAAGAATTCTCAGGTTCCAAAACTTCTGGGCTTAATCGATCCTCCCACCTCAGCCTCCTGGGTAGCTGGGACTACAGGTGTGACCCACCTAAGCCAGCCTTATTTTTATATTTTCAAACGTTCTATATTTTTTTTCATCTTAAGTATCAATTCTTTCTTTCATGAATCGTGCCTTTAGTGTTGTACCTAAAGTCATCACCAAACCCAAGGCCATCTGGATTTTTTCCTATGCTATTATTTAAGAATTTTATAGTTTTGCATTTTGTGTTTAAGTCTGTGATCCATTTTGAGATCATATCTGTGAAGGTTATAATGTCTGTCTAGATTCATTTTTCCACATGTGGATGTCCAGTTTTTCCAGCACCATTTGTTGAAAAGTTTATCTTTTCTCCATTGTATTTCCTTTGCTCCTTTGTCAAAGACCAGTTAGGTACATTTCCATGGGTCCATTGTTGGGCTGTCTGTTCTGTTCCACGTGTTCATTCGCCAGACGGTCTTGATTACTGTAGTGAGTCCTGAAGTCAGATACGGTCAGTTCCCCAATATAGTACCACTCTGGTGCCTTGTTTTATGACACTAATCATTTTAAACATATTATAGTCTCCAATTCTGTTCTCAGAAGCAGTGCTGTTTGCATATGCAGCCTCTTGCACGTGGTGGGTCTTTCAAGTGTTTTGCATGGTAGGGTAACATTTGGGGGTCCCTCTAGAGAAGTTGCCTGAGCTGTGATGGGATCTCCAGGGCCCAAGTCCATCTCTGGGCTTGTTTCTGACTTAAATGGGAGTGCTTTTTAAGTTTTAAGTGTGATATTTGTTACGGATTTTTAATAGATTCCTTTTATCAGCTTAAAGAAGTTCCTCTATTTATGGTTTGTTAAGGCTGTTTTTTAAAAAAAATCATAGTAGTATTAAATTTTATTGACTTCTTTTGCTACTTCCGTTGAGCTAATCCTATATTTTTCCCCAGTGTGATCTTTAATATGGTGACATATATTGAAAGATTTTAGTATATGCTGTTGAATTCAATCTGCTAATATTTCATTTAGGATTTTTACGTCTAAGTTGCCATAAGTGAGATTGGCTCATGCTTTTTTTTTTCCTTCTAATGTCCTTACTCAGAACAATTTTGGGTTTGGGTTTCAGGATTACATTAAAATTATGAATTAGCTTATGGACCAGGCGCGGTGGCTCACGCCTGTAATCCTAGCACTCTGGGAGGCCAAGGTGGGAGGATCAAGGTCAAGAGTTCAAGACCAGCCTGAGCAAGAGCCAGACTCCTGTCTCTACTAAAAATAGAAAAAATTAGCCAGGCATGGTGGCACTCCCTGTAGTCCCAGCTACTCGGGAGGCTGGGAGGATCACTTGAGCTCAGGAGTCTGAGGTTGCTGTGAGCTAGGCTGATGCCACGGCACTCTAGCTCGGGCAACAGAGCCAGACTCTGCCTCAAAAAAAAAAAATTATGAATTAGCTTATGATTTAAAAAACCTTTTAGTAACAATCGCTTCTTGAACTTTTGGCTAAGACCAAGTATAAAAACTTTTTGCTATATTTGAATATGGATCCCTTCCCCTCCATTCTGACCACCGCTGTTGCCCTCTGGACTGTGGTCATTTTAACTTGCTCCCACGCAGGAAACACTCCCACATCACTTGACCTGTAGCAGTCTCAGGTCCCGGAGCGCTAAACGCACAGCAGCGAAGCCCACCGCTGTGACGGGTGGGGCCTGCGCGGAGTAGACACTGTGTGAACCTCTGTTGAATGAATGAGTGAATCCTGAAGCCGAACTAACCGATATTTTGTCCTCTGCAGAAAAGGGGCCTTGCTGTTCAACAACATATTTTCCATCGTGCCTGCGATCTTAATGGGATGCAGCAAAATCGCGAAGTCATTTGAGCTCATCATTGTCTCCAGGCTGCTGGTGGGAATATGTGCAGGTAGAGCGCCCACCGTGCTGCCCCTTGTTAGGTCACCCAGGAGGAGCGCCCCCCCCCCCCAGGGCCTGAGCCAGTCCGGGTCTCTGCAGCGTCTAGATTCCAGCTGCTCCTGTCCCTCGGCTTGGGGAAAGGATGTTTGAGCCGCTTCGTTACATCCTCAGGGCAGCCAGCAGGCGGATCGTTACTGTGAGGTTTTCTGCAAAGAAAGCTGTTCTTTGAAAGACTGAAATACAGAATCTTAAATTGGGCAGGGTCCTTCCAATCCGATCCTTTATCTCAGTATTTTCTAAAGTGCAAGACTTCAAACTGCAGGTCGAGACCAGTTAGTGGGTGGTGACGTCTGTGTAGTGAGCAGCATTTTTAAATAGAAAATAGAACAGACTGTGTCACAGGTATTGTCTTTTGAAACTTTTATTTCAGTTATTATCTATATATGTATGGGACTACCAGGTTGCGGTGTAAAATGCATTTCTGTATTTTTTTACTGTGGGCCATGGTCAAAAAAGCTTGAGAAAAAAATCTGTGGATCCCTCTACCACAAAGGTGTTAGCAATAGCAACTTCTCAACTTTTATAGGACAATTTATAAAGTTTGCAAAGGGCTTTCAGGAGAACGGTCATTCTTTAAATGCCTGCCTGCTGAGGAGGGTGATGACTTGCCTGAGGTCTCACCTAATGCTCTCTGGAGCCGCCCAGGTGGCACTGTGGTGGTTTTAGAAAACTCTCCCATGGTTGCTTTAAACTGAAGAGAGAGGAGGTTAAAGCGCCTCTCATGGCTGTCCCCCGAGTTGGCGTCAGTAGGCAGTGTTGCCCAGCGCCAGGCTCAGAGAGGCATCTCAGGTGCAAACCTCAGCGCCTGCAAGTGCAGGCTGGGCGCCTGGAGTGAGCCCCTGCTGAGATTTGCACCTGGGGCACCTCCCCTGCCTCCCTCCAGCCAAGGTCCCAGCATCACCAAGGAACTCTCCTGTGCTCTCCTGTGCTTCTTCCAAATGCAGGGATGGGGGGACAAACCCCTCAGCTGGAGTTAATTGGCAGTAATGGAGAAGTGAGAGCAAGAAGAGAACGTGTTTCCCGAATAGAGCCCAAGTCATTGCAAGGGGAGCTGACGGGTGCCCCCGCTGCACGTAGTGCTGGCCTTTCCCAGAGAGGGGGCTCTGCCTTCCGATTTTCCCCGCAGAGGGCTCAGGTTTTTGAAAAGTGGATGATTCCTAAAAGTCATCAGCAGTGAGCAGGTCCAGGCACCTTTCTGTGGACCACCAGTAATTCAGAATTGGTTGCCACAGAGGAATCTCAGGCTCCAGGAGATACCAAATCACAGTTAGAAACCCTAAGCTTTGCTCTTAGGTAAGCGTGGCTTCCAGTCCGTGGTTCTCAGAATTTCGCAGACTGAAAATGATGCAGGCTGCAAAGAGCCGTGCCCGTGGCTTACATGGGTCAACAGGTACCACATTAGAAGTGGCAACCGAGATGTAGTAATTCATCTTACAAAATAGGCCCATTGCAATTTTGCAAATCTCTTTAATGTCTAACTTGATAGGAGGCAGCTGGATCCACAGACCAGCTTCTGTGTTCAGTCAGTCGTGACATCACCTGGCAGGTGGCTTCTGGAAATCTCCACCGTATGCTTGTAAGACAACACAAATGAAAAGCACGAAAAGCACCTCAGGCATATTCGGAAATAGTTTTGATCTCCCAGACATGCTTAAAGGGCCTCGGGAGCCCCCAGGTTCTCAGATTACGCTTCGAGAACACGAACTGTTGGGTGCAAAGTCCACGGGCAGCGAGTCCTGAAAGTCAGCGGAGCGGATCACCAAGCCCCGCGATGCAAGACGCTCCTGTTAAACCAGCCACGTTAGCGTGGGCCGCCAGGCCGCCCTCCCGCCGGAGCACGCAGCTGCTCTGACGGGGGCGCAGACTTCCGGGGCCCACAGTTCACTGGTCTGTTATTAGTCAACTTCTTGGCCAGAAAATTTGAGGGTATCCACTGGCTCGAGGAAATTTAAACTTGAAAAGCCACTGTGCTGTGACTCTAGTGTCCGAACAAGCTGGCTGGAGAGCCCGGTGGAGTCGTTTTTAAGTCAAAGTAGACATTGCTGTCCACCAACATAAAGGCAATCCCGTCTCTTCACAGACCTCCTGAGGTCTGCCCCTTTGTTTATGTCCTTGATAAAGGCAAGACGCACATGCCGTGAAGAAGCGTTGTTACGTGCCCAGGACTAAGCTGGCACCCCAGGGTCTCAGCTTCCAGAAGGCATTGCCCTTCCTCTGCAGCCCTGCGGGCACTGGGCCGCCCACCCTCCAGACATACTAAGGGCTGCCTAAGACACTGCCCCTCTTTGCTCTGAAAATAGGGGGAAAAATTGGTATTAAGGAACTATGCTGTCTCTTAATACTAAGCAGAGACATCCTGGGCAGAATTGCCATGCAGGAAAACCTGGCCTTCGGTACCTCCTGTCTCAGTGTCGTCAAACACCCACCCCCCGTCCACACTGCGTCCCCTGCAGTCTCCCTGCATGGCTGGAGCCTCCCTCTCGGGCCCCCACGTCTTTCTGAACCTCAGCTTGGCCCGGGACTAGATGCACCGTAGTGTACCTGGTAACAACCCCTCTGTGCTTGCTCGGAGGCCCCCAGCCTCTCCTTGTGCTTTTTGGAGAATGGAATGGAACAATATATATGAAAATACTTCCAGAGTCTGTCAAATTAAATTCCACCTGTTCTTAAGGGGGTCAGATTCCAGTGTGATGGGAAAATTTACAAGTCGTTCAGAAGTAGTCCAGGCATTACATAAATCCCAGAAATGCAGATATGCCACAATATATGTTGAAATTTTTAATGTTCATTGATAAACATGGCTTGTCCTTAAATGCGTATGAGGGCATCTCTGCATTGGCTTGTGTACAATGTGCTGTTCTATGAGGTGAGGCTGTGGGCAGGCTCCGTGGCCTTTTATGAACAGGTTCCCCCAGGGAGCAAGAAAGGGGAGAGTGTCCGGACCACAGCTAGGCTTCTCCTCTCTGAGACTTGCAGGCCAGGCAGGAGGGAGGACCTGAGGTCTGGCTGGCCTATGCCCCAGGTGGCACCGGTGTGGCAGCAAGGACCCCTGTTCATGGGCTTCTTTGGTCCGTTTTCTCTTCCCTGGAGGCATAAAGGGCTAAGAATTAAAAGAGGCGTTTGCAGTCTTGAGAGAGTTCTCGTCCAAATAACGTGATTGCTAAGGAAGACTAAATACCTTTGAAGACATAGCTTGTCCCTGCCGGACCAATTTTTCCTGATGGTATTTTTCTTTCAACCCTCGCAGGTGTGTCTTCCAATGTTGTCCCCATGTACCTGGGAGAGCTGGCCCCCAAGAACCTGCGGGGGGCCCTCGGGGTGGTGCCGCAGCTCTTCATCACCATCGGCATCCTCGTGGCCCAGATCTTCGGTCTCCGGAATCTCCTCGCAAGCGAAGAAGGTGGGTTCAGGACACTTTGGGACCCCCGGCCCTCCCTCCCCGGCCCCTGCTCCTGCTCCAAAGCCACTGCCACAGGGCAGGACGTTCCCGAGGGCTGGTCTTTGCTCTCTGGTAGGCTGGCTGTCCTTGGGGTCCCCCCTTGCCCGGAGCCCACCATGCCGGATGCTGTCTGGCAGGAGGCAGGCCCCGTACAAACACAGCGACCGCTTGGCCAGTGTTTTCTAGTCGCTCTCAGAAGGTGGATGGGGTGGCCTTAAAGTGATTCGTCTTCTCTTGGCCTGCTCAGTGGCTGTACAAAAGTCCATGGCATAGCATTGACAGCCACCACTGTGCCAGGCTCTGAGCTCAGGACGTCCCTGGCACAGTTCACAGGAACCTCCAGCAACACTGCTGCCCCGGGCTGCAACTGTCCCACTCCGCAGACCAGAAAGGGAAGTAGCAGAGACAGGGCAAGCTGCCCCTATGGGTGAGGCAGTCAGCACAGCCCAGACTCTGCTGCACCATGCCAAGAGCCTGGTATGTAGCAGGCTCACAGGAACTCGTACCTGGCATTGTTTTGTGTGACCTCACCTTTCTTTGTCTTGGGTCTCAAACCTCTGACAGGGAAGCCATCATTCACCATCACACCAGCCAAGACAGACAGAGTGCTTGTCATGGGCCAGGTGCCAGGACTTTGTATTGATCCATGCCCTGCAAAGCCTGTGCTATCACGACACCCACTTCACAGATGCAGGCCCTGGGGCCCTGGGGCACGGGGCAGCTGGGGGACGTGTCCAAGGTCTCATTAGGATACAAGCCCAGCAGCTCGGGCCTGGGTCTGGGTTTAAGTACCACACCCTCCTCCCTTTCTGTCACTCCTGCATGCATTCAGGACACCTGCACTGAGGTGCCACAGCCTCATTAGACGCAGGGGCCAGAAGCAAATAAGCTAGATTCCTGTCGCGGTCGCAGGGAGCGCCCCCAGCAGGACTCAGAGCCTGATGCGTGTGCACCTCTGTGCTGCGAGTCATTTCCTTGCTTTTGCCTCCAGTTTCACCTTTGGCAGTGATGGGGTTAATTTTGCCCATTTCTGAACTGTGTGTAACGGAGTCACGCTGTAGATTATTGCGGGCCATATCACATTTGTGAGATGTGTCTGTGTCGTGGCTGGCTTCCCTTTCGCTGCAGTATCGAATTCTGTTCTATGAGCACCCCACGACCTCGGTGTATCACTGTACGTGGACTGCTGTGCACGTCTGCATTGTCTCCGGTGTTCATTCTATAATCGGTGCTGCTGTGACTGTTCCACGTCAGGTGTCCTGGTGGCCCAGGCACAAGCATCTCTGGGCATAGCAGGGGGTGTGCTCGGCTCCTCGGCCCCTGCCAGACAGTCCTCTAACACAGCGGTCCCCAACCTTTTTGGCACCAGGGACTGGTTTCATGGAACACAGTTTTTCCATGGCCGGGGAGCAGGGTGGGGCGGAGATGGTTTGGGGATGATTCAAGCGCTTCACATTTATTGTGCAGTCAGACCTCTCTGCTAATGATCATCTGTATTTGCAGCTGCTCCCCAGCACTAGCATCACCGCCTCAGCTCCACCTCAGATCATCAGGCATTGGATTCTCATAAGGAGCCGCAACCTAGATCCCGCACATGTGCAGTTTGCAGTAGGGTTCGAGCTCCTATGAGAATCTAATGCCGCCACTGACCTGACAGGAGGCGGAGCTTATGCGGCGATGTGAGGGATGGGGAGCGGCTGTCGATGCAGATGAAGCTTCTCTCGCTGCTCACCTCCTGCTGTGCGGCTGGTTCCTAACAGGCCACGGAGCGGTACTGGTCTGCTCCCGGGGGTTGTGGGCCCCAGCTCTAAAGGACGCCACGTGTCTGCACAGTGACATGTGGAGACTTCCCCTTTGCTCACGTTGGTGTTGTTGGACTTTTCCACCTTGTCCGTCCGGTGGGTGTGCGGTGGTCATTCCCACTCAGCCGAGCTGTGTTCCCGAGTGTCCGTTATGAGTGAGGCACTGTTCCAGGTGCTGGGGTGCAGGGCGAGAAGGACAAGTCTGCCCTCATGGAGGCTGTGTCGGGACTCGGGTGACGGAGCAGAGTGGCTGGCTGGGCACAGAGGGGCGGAGGGGCACACACGTGGCTGGCTGGGCAGGAGCCTCTCGTGCCAGCGGCTGCCGCCTTCCTAGGCTGGCCCATCCTCCTGGGGCTGACCGGGGTGCCCGCGGTGCTGCAGCTGCTCCTGCTGCCCTTCTTCCCCGAGAGCCCCAGGTACCTGCTGATCCAGAAGAAAGATGAAGAGGCTGCCCAAAACGGTAATGTGGGCCCGGGTGGGTGGGCTCGGGGCTGTGCCCGGAGGCTCTGATCTGACACTGCGCTGCCACCCTCAGCTCTGAAGAGGCTGCGTGGCTGGGACACCGTGGATTCGGAGGTGGAGGAGATCCGGCAGGAGGACGAGGCGGAGAAGGCCGCGGGCTTCATCTCAGTGCTGAAGCTGTTCCAGATGCGGTCCCTGCGCTGGCAGCTGCTGTCTATCATCGCCCTCATGGCCGGCCAGCAGCTGTCAGGGGTCAATGCGGTATGGGGGTGGCCAGGGGCCCTGGGGCAGAGGCGGTGTCCAGGTGCAGACAGCAGCGCCTGCCCGCCGCGCCCCCTCCCCAGCCCCTGCCTTGTCCTTCCAGATCTACTACTACGCAGACCAGATCTACCTGAGCGCCGGCGTGGCTGAAAATCAGGTCCAGTACGTGACGGTCGGCACGGGGGCCGTCAACGTGGTGATGACCATCTGCGCTGTGAGTATCCTCGGGAGCTGAAGGCCTGTCAGCCACCAAGGATGAAGGGACATCTGGACTGGGTGGGGGGGTTGGACCCAGGAAGGAGCCAGATGGAAGGCCCCACACCCCCGCCTCCGAGCTCTCCTGTGGGGTCGCCCATGGCCTCCACTCCAGATGTTCCCGCCCAGCAAGGTGGCTCTGCTCCAGCGGCTCACATTTGGGGCTGCCCAGCTGTGTAGGGCCCAAGCTGCCCAAGCTGGGGCCACAGTGTGACAAGAGTGTCGGGAGCCCCGACACTGGGAGACCTGGAGTGAGGCTCAGCCACCCCCAAGGGAGCCCGGCCCCCACGGGCTGGACTCTTAAGTGCATCCAGTGTGTGGCTTCTGGGTGCTGTAGGGACCCAAGATTTGGGGCTGGAGGCATTAGGAGACCCTAGGGGTGGGGTCTCATTCAGGTGTGGGCAGCTGGGCCCAGAGGCACAGCCAGATGCCCTGCTGGCCACCAGGGGCACATTCTGGCAGGTACGTGTGGCCCACCCGGCTCTCCTCTCCATGACCCTGTCAGAAGGACCAGGCAAGGGGCTTCCTCTGAGCAAGTGTCCCCGCAGGTGTTCGTGGTGGAGCTGCTGGGCAGGAGGCTGCTGCTGCTCCTGGGCTTCTCCGTGTGCTTCTTGGCCTGCTGCGTGCTGACGGTGGCACTGGCGCTGCAGGTGAGGGGCACTGCCCGCAATGCCCGGCGCTGCTCCCGCCCTGTTAAAGGAAGAGGAACCAGAATGGGTTTGTTGTAGCAGATACCACTAGTCAGACATCTGGGGACCAAGTGTCCACCCACCAGTGGCCCAGGGCCCACTTTCCACAGACTCCCCCATGGCTGGTGGAGGTGGCACTGCCGAGGAGGGACCAGGCGCCATCCTTCCCCCAGCAGGGCAGGTCGGCTTCCCTTGAGGGCCCAAGTTCCTGAGGTCCCGTCCCAGCTTATCCTCGCTGGGCCAGGTGTGAACCGACTGTTTCCTCCCTCAGAACACCATATCCTGGATGCCTTACATCAGCATCGTCTGCGTCATTGCCTATGTCATAGGACACGCCCTTGGGCCCAGTACGTACCAAAGGTGCCCCTCCCCACACCGTCAGCCCCAGCACAGCCCCTAACTGGCTCCTCTCCCCTCCTCCTGGGGCAGGGGCTGGGTGGAGCACAATTAGGGGAAAACAGCAAAGGGAACACATGGCCTGTGACCTGGCAGGGTGGGCCCCGCAGGGGGTCACTGGCCACGTCCGGGGCCGCGAGAGGTGTCGTCTGTGGTGCGTGGTCCCCACACATGCCGATTGCCGCCCACACTGCTCTCCCCAGGCCCGATCCCTGCGCTGATCATCACAGAGATCTTCCTGCAATCCTCCCGCCCGTCCGCTTTCATGGTGGGCGGCAGCGTCCACTGGCTCTCCAACTTCGCGGTGGGCTTGATCTTCCCGTTCATCCAGGTGAGTGGAATCCGGGCCCCAGATGCACACCCCAGCTCAGTAGAGCGAGGACAGGTCACCAAGCCCCGTCCCCCCACCCGCCTCTTCCTGCAGACGGGGCTGGGCCCGTACAGCTTCATCGTGTTCGCGGTGATCTGCCTCCTCACTACCATCTACACCTTCTTCATCGTCCCCGAGACCAAGGGCAGGACCTTCATAGAGATCAACCACATTTTCATCAAGATGAACAAGGTGTCAGACGTCCACCCTGAAAAGGAGGAGCTGAAGGACCTTCCACCCGTCAGCTCAGAGCGCTAACACAGCGGGGAAGCAGCCCGTGTAGCGAGCCTGCGTGGGGCTTCCCTCTCCAGCCTTTTCTTCTGACTTCTCGTTGTCTGCGAACGTCCAGAAATCAGCCAAGGCTGGCTTGAACTGCAGCCCTCAGCCCCGGCCGTGACTGTCCAGGCGTCCGTGGTGTTCTGGAAGCCGGGCCATCTTGCTCCAGACTGGCCTGCCACCCACCCCAAGTCAGGCCAACAGCTCTCGCGCCGCCTGGCTGGGTTAGCCGTCATGTGGCTCCTGATAACACAACTTTTATAACAAAAATAGGATTAAATTTTGCCAGAGAAACTTCTGGGGCCACAGGCATTTGTTTAGAGCCAAATTCATCCTCTTATCACATTCTTCTCCAAAAACACCTGTTTTGGAAAGTATGAGGTCAGAAATAATGACTTCTAGAAATCTGGGGAGCAGGTCCCTGTGGAGATAGTAACTGAGTCAGAATTATTCTAAATTATATTGTCAGTTGGAAATGGAATTGCTTCTGTACAGCCAATAAAAGAAAGCTGACCACTTTTCACTCAGGTGTGCTTCTTTTCTAGAGCAGGTGGAAGGCAGGTGTTTCCCTGCTCCTGCAGGCATCTGGCTGTGCTGGGTGCCAGCTCCCTGGGGGCAGGGGCTAGGCCCGTTTTGTTCATTGCTGAATGCCAGTGCTGGAATGCCAGTGCCCTGGCCTGGTGAGGCTCTCAGACATGTGCTGCCAGAGGGGTAGAGTGAGAGATGAGGTGGCAGCAAAGCTGTGAGTTTCTGAGTTTAAGACTAGGGAGGCTTCTGCATGTCCTCAGGTGTGTAGTGAGTATTGAGGGTCCTGAAGGTGAGACTTGGGGGGAGGAGAAAGAGCAGTTGCCCCACACACATCCCCCCCCTCCAGCTGCCACAAATATGGCAGAGCTGGAGGCTTTTCTTAGAGATGTAAATGAAGAGATGTGTGTGTGTGAGAGAGAGAGAGAGAGAAGAGGATGTGTATAAAAATATAGAGAAAACCTTGAAGGTGCTGAATAGCCTGTGGCAGGAAGTGATGTCTCCTAGAGTTGGGAGGCAGAAGGTGGGGGCTGGGCAGGACGGCAGTGGGACTTGGGAGCACATTAAGCAGATGTGGAATGGGGATTCCACCATCAGCAAGTTAAATAACTTGCAAAAGCAGCGCAGGCCCAGAGGAAGTAAATGGTGTAACACCGCGGTTGAACCATCCTTGACCTTCTGAGGCAGGGGTCTGCCACGTGGAAGGGGCACAGAAACGGCCAGAGATGTGGCCACTGAGGAGCCGCCAGGTCAGGATATCAGAAGTCAAGGGACTGCAGCACCTCTAACACAGGGAAGCTGTAGTAGAGTTCGTGATTCTGGCTATCTACCCCACGTTCAAACCTTGGTTCTGCCACATAGTACTTGTGCAACTTGGGCAAGTTACTTAGCTTTTCTGTACCTCAGTTTTCTCTTCTGTTAAATGGACCTAATAATAAGTGTCTCATATGTCTGTTGTGAGAATTAAATGACTTTATATGTTTATAGTGTTGAGATCATTGGCATTTGTTAAGTGCTCTTAGGTATTTATAAGTGCTTGGGAATACGCATTAAACTGAAGACAAACCCGCAAGTGAGATGTGATGAGAGACCATGTGCAAGCATCCTGGGGATTGGAGCAGGTGGGTGGCACGTGGTGGGAGCCACCTCCCTATTGCAGTAGGAGGTTACAGACAAGCAACGAGAAGGAGTCTAGAATGATCCTTGTGGTAACAGATTAGAGTTGGAGACTTTGGTATGAACTTGTGCAGCTTAAAGTAGATTCAGAGAGCTACATATAGAAATGTTTATAGATAAGCGTCTATACCTGGGTTAGTAGAATACTACGGGAGGAGAGAGGTATGGGAATATAGAAGGGAGGTGAGGAATTTAGAAAGACAAGATTTTCCCAGTTGGAGGAGGTGCAGTAGGAAGGTGAGGCATGAATGTTTCAGCCGACAGCACAGAGATGCAGCGAGCTTTGGGGGCGCTCCAAACAGTTTGGTTGATCCTGCAGGTCCTCATGGGCCAAGCTGAGTTGGACTAGATCGTGAAGACAGTCCTGGTGTCTGGGGAGTGCCTGGCAGTGGCATGGAGGGCGGGGCCTAGCAGCGAGACCCGTCGGTAAGAAACGGTGAGGGCCCGGTAAAGCCAGCAGTGGTCGGGACCAAACGTGAGGGGCACTCGGTGACAGCAAGATTCAGGGGCCACTCAGCCCTGGAGGTGAGGAGTCTGGGGACCCTGCCAGGTGTCTAACGTCGGCCAGCAGGCAGTGTTTTGGGGAGCTGGGTGGCAGGTTTTGGGAGAAGTTCATATAATTTTTGGACATGTTGAGATGGAGGAGTTCATGGGACATGCAAAAGATGTCCACAAGGAAGTTGGTGTGTGGCTCTGGAGCTCAGGAGAGTAGGGACGTAGGTTTGAGGGGAAACCATAAATTCATTAGCACTTCCTGTGTGCCAGGCACTGCTCCAGGCTGCAGCAATGAAGAAAACTATGTCTCATGAGAGGCGCAATAAAGAAAACTAGATTAGCCTCATGGTGGCAGGTGGGGGAACTGCCTGAATGGAGGGCAGGAGCCAGCCCAGAGGCGGCCGAGGGACAGCAGATGCAGTGTCTTGGGGTGGGGGAGGGTTGGCCATGGTTCAGGGGATGACAGGAGGCAAGTGGCTGGAGCAGAAAGGGGCTGGGGACAGAGGAAGGTGGCACTGTTCAGACACTTAGCAGGGTAGCCTAGTGGGTGGCGGATTCTGTTGCAAGAGTGATGGAAAGAAAGCCACTGGCTGGTTTGAGCCAGAGTGTCCTGATCTGATCTGCGATTTAAAGCATCATTCCAGCTTCCCTGGAGAAGAGTCTGGGAGAGCCCAGGAGGGAGCAAGAAAATCAGATCCTTTCCAGACATCCGAGCCGAGGTTAAAGCCCCACATTTGCAGACGGACCTGGAGGATGACAGGTGGGAGGTGGCGCACCATCCAACAAGGGGCACAGGGAGGCTGGCGGAGAGGGGTGGAGCCACCAGCCCTACCATTGGCTGGGACCAGAAAGGAGCACCCCTTGGGTTCAATGACTCGGTGGCCCCAGGGAGAGCAGTGCGAGGAGCGAGGCAGGGAGGACTGCTGGGGCGGGGACCGCGGGAGAGGCAGGAAGATGGATTAGAGGCTCCAGTTGTTTAGCGCTCCCTCCCTCCCGGTGCTATTCCTGTTTGAGCCGGTGTTTGTCACTAACGAAACATGTGCATGTACGTTACATATAAAAAAGTAAGTATATGTGTAATGGAGGTTTGTAGTCAAAATTCTCTGACCAATGAGGAGGCACGACTGAAAAAGTTTGGAGGCCAGGTGTGGTGGCTCACTCCTGTAATCCTAGCCCTCTGGGAGGCCGAGAAGGAAGGATCGCTCAAGGTCAGGAGTTCGAGACCAGCCTGAGCAAGAGTCTCTACTAAAAAAATAGAAAGAAATTAGCTGGACAACTAAAAATATATATATACAAAAAACTAGCCGGGCATGGTGGCGCATGCCTGTAGTCCCAGCTACTCGGGAGGCTGAGGCAGGAGTGTCGCTTGAGCCCAGGAGTCTGAGGTTGCTGTGAGCCAGGCTGACGCCACGGCACTCTAGCCCGGGCAACAGAGTGAGACTCTGTCTCAAAAAAAAAGAAAGAAAGAAAGAAAGAAAAAGTCTGGAGACCATCAGGGGCCAAGCAGGCTGCCAGGATAAGCGAAGGTGGAGGAGAAATGACACTTTGGGAGAACTGGATGATGTCAGGAGGTGGGAAGTCCCTCGCATCCAGGGAATCAAGGTCAGGGCGTTGGCCCGTGAGAGGGATGGGGCTGAGCAGGGTTGCAGACCCGTGCCTCACCGCTGTATCCACGGAGCCTGGAACAGCGGCTGGTGTATAGTAATGGCTCATTACATGGTTTTTGAATGAGGAGCCTCGGCTGGGAGGATTTTAAATGGTCATAGCAGAGCAGGAAAGAGCAGAACTGGGGAGAACGTGCCAGCCCTGCGGCGACATGCTCATAACCCAAATCAGGCAGCCGGAAGGTAGGTTTGACCAGCGGTTTCCACACTTTCGGATTTCACAGACAGAAATGTGGTGGAGTAACCTAGGGCTGCCTACTTTTTGTTTTGCAAATAAGAACATTAAAAGCAAATTGACTCCCATTAATGATTAAAATGAGAAAAAGACACTGAAAAAGAAAGAGCATTTTCCTGTCTAGGAAGGATGTAGTCGCAGAATACATTTCATTCCTTTAAACTGAACAGATTTTGCCCTGTGAAACCTCACTCCATTGCCTGCATCCTGGTGTTGCTTCCCCCACCGGGACAGAGACACCAGGAGCCGGGCTGGCAAGTGCACGGGCTGTTTTCGTTGTGGAAGGAATGGGGACCTGACGTTCTAATCTGGAACGTTAGTGAGACAGAGTCTTGTCACCTTCAGTCTGCTTTCTCCAAGGCTGTCCCCAAGTTCCCAGAGGAAGAATGAGGGAGCAGGAAGCTGGTGTCCTGACACCCGCATTTGCATGACTTTCATGGTAAAAATAGGTGACATTTGGTTCTCTCACTGTGAACCTTTCCTCTTTCCTCCTTCTACTAGTCCTCAGCCGGTGGGTTGAGCGCTTGCTGAGGGGCGGCTCTTGTCATCCACATCCTGCCCTGCCCCGGAACACAGAAGTGATATATCACGACATCTCTGTCTTCGGGACTTTGCGGTGTAGCCAGGGAGAGAAGCACCGCACGGGCCTTTTGCGTCCGTGTGTTACCAGCGACAGTTCAGCACTTGTCCGTGAGGCAGCGTCAGAAAAACGAGAACAAGTGGTTTGAGGAGAAGGAAAGACAAGTTTTATCAATTTGCCAGCAAATAAGGAGGATGGAGACTCTTGTCTGAAATGCCACCGTCCTAATCACAAGCAGAAATACCGAGCTTTTAAAGGGGGGGTTCTCAGCTTCGGGTAATTTCTGTTCAACCACAGTTAATGACACCGCTCGTCCCATCTCCTGTCTCGGTCCCATCTCACTGAAGACAACCCTGTCACCTCCACCAGGACCTCCCTCGCCAGGTCTGGGCTGCGCCATCTCCTGTAGCACAGAGAGCAAGACATTCCCCTGCCCCTGCCGACCCCTGGCCTGAGGCAGGAATGCAGGTTTTAGTTCTCAAGAAGGAGTGGAGGATGTTTTAAAGAAACACAAAATCTTTTTGCCTTTTTTTTCGGGCCGTTCCCTCATTGACATATTCCCCACTGTCAATATTTCCCTGCCATATCTATGGGAGGAGGGGTGGCTGCTCTGTTACACTGGCACCCCTGAAAGTAGAGTGCGTCGCCCGCGCCGTGTGTGAAAATTTGGCCGGGGTTCCTGCTCTTGCCAGGCGGCTTAGTCCTTTCTGCGCTGCTACGACAGAACACCGCAGCCTGGGTAACTGACACGCAACAGAAGGTTATTTGGCTCACGGTTCTGGAGGCAGGCAATTGCCCACTCGAGGGGCTGTGTCTGGTGAGGGCCTTCCTGCTGCACCCTAACACGGCAGAGGGCGTTACATGGGCGAGACAGTGGGAGGGGGGCCAGACTCATCCTTTATAAAGACCCCACTCTCAAGACAGGGGCCCCACTCCTGCAATGACAGCATTAATCCACTCAAGAGGGCAGAGCCCTGTGACCTAATCACCTCTTAAAGGCTCAGCCTCTCAACACTGTCACATTGAGGGGTGACTTTCCAGCGCACGAACTTTGGGGGACACATTCAAACCACGGCACCAGTTCTGCTCAAACCTGGCATGATCTGATCTGGAAATCCAGCCCCCAGTGCTTCGGCCAGTACATGAAGGACACTGGCTTCATCAAGTCACACTAACTGATGTTCCTTGAGTGGATATCCAAGAGACCTGCCCGATGACATCCGTTCTTTGTACATTTAAAAAAAAAATGCACATGCAAAAAGAAACCACGGGCCAAGAAGAATTGACCGAACACCGTGTCCAGTTTGGGGGTGTGCTGTGAATATTTTAATCATCCGAGTAGCTCCAGTGCCTGGCAGGGAGCCTGGCCCTGGTCGGCACTGACCACATGTTGAATGAGTGAATGTGAACTGGAATGGTCTTCGAGGAACAGGTCCACTGTGGCTGAGCCTTCAGGAACGGGTGGGATTTGCACAGCAATGGAGGGAAGGTGTTCTGGAGGGCAGCGGAGGAGGGAGCATCGTGAATTGAGGACATGCATCTGTTCAACAAATATTTATCTAGCACCTAGCGTGTGCCAGGCAGTGGATCTAATGGTCAAAAAGACACGTAAACCAATACTTAAGACCATTTCAGATACCTGTCAGGGGCAGTGTTAGAGAGTGTCGGCCCAGATGGGAGGGTGGTCCTAGGCAGGTCCTCCCCAAGGAGGTGACATTTGACCTGAGACCGGAGGGAAGAGTGTTCTAAGCAGAAGGAGCAGCAGGAAGGATCTTGGTTTTGCCACGAGCTTGACTGCGCCACGGCGGCGGACTCAGAGAGAGGAGGAGGAGGCTCCCTGAGCCTGATCGGTGTTAGCAGAACAGCCCGAGCGCCGTGCTGCGCGGAAAGCATGCGGAAGAATAAAGAATTGGCTGATAAAGCTGAAAGATCTGCTGGACTGGCATTCGGCGTCTTTAGAAACAAACTGGAAGACAATTGTGGTTGGTAGAACAATGATGTCCCCAGTGCGTCTCTGTCCTCATTCCCAGAGCCTGTGAAAACGCGGAGTCATGCGGCAGAGGACAGTTAAATGTGCAGACGGAATCAAGCTCGCTGACGAGCTGACCCGGGGGGAGATCAGGGGCCCGGGATTAGCCAGGGGCCCAGTGTTATCACAGGGAAGAGGACCAGGGCGAGGGCAGCATGAGAAAGACCCGGTCTCCCGCTGCTGCCGGCTTTGAAGACGGCCCCGGGCCGCGAGCCAAGAAACTCAGGTGCCTCTGGACGCTGGGAAAGGCAAGAAACCGATTATCCCCCCAGAGCCTCCAGAACGGGGACGAAGTCCTGCTGACACCTTTTATTCATTGTCGTTGAGACAGAGTCTCACTCTGTGGCCCGGGCTATAGTGCCGTGGCATCAGCCTAGCTCACAGCAACCTCAAACTCCTGGGCTCAAGCAATCCTCCTGCCTCAGCCTCTCAAGTAGCTGGGACTACAGGGAGTGCCACCATACCCAGCTAATTTTTTTCTATTTTTAGTAGAGAGGGGGTCTGGCTCTTCCTCAGGCTGGTCTCGAACTCCTGACCTCAAGCGATCCTCCTGCCTCAGCCTCCCAGAGTGCTAGAATTACATGCGTGAGCTACCGCACCCTGCCCCAACACCTTGATCTTAGCTCAGCAAGACCGTGTCAGACTTATGACCTGCAATACCCCGAGAGAATAAATTTGTGTTGTTTTAAGCCACAAGTTTATGATAATTTGTTACGGCAGAAACAGAAACTGATGGAGATTTTGCTACTGGGTGTTGGGGGGGGTGCTGCTGAAACACCTAAATAGATACCTCAAAATAGGGAAATGGCGTGAGCACTGGACCATGGAAGAGGCTGGAAGAATTTCGAGAAGCACTCTGAAAAGCCCGGTTTGAGGTTAGCGGAAGCAGGAGTGTTCATGACCTTGCTGCAGAGGACTCAGGAGGAAGTGGGGACAAAACACGGGTCCCCTAAGAGAACACCTGAGAGGTCGGGGCGCCCAACAGTAATAAGAACCTCACGTCCTCCCCGTCCTGCGATGGCCCTCCGGCCACCATCTGTGGCACTGAGTGTGCTCTGCTTCTGTCCCTTCACATAAAGTCCCTGTTAATGCAAGGCACATAATGTTTCCAGGTTCCCACATGATTTTCATGGTTATCCTTTGACACAGCAGCCTGGTGTTCCAATCAGTTCACTCGTCATAATGTATTCACTCACTCCCTTCTTTTTTAATGCTTGTAGAGATGATTCTGAAATGAGCAGCTTTTCCCAATATTTTATTGACTTATTTAATACTATTAAGTGTAATTAGAAATAATAAAATTGTGTTTCTTTAAAAGCATCTAGTTTTCTCTTTCCCCCCAATGGAAAATTCGCCCCAATGCATGAGAGGAGGCGTTTACGGAGAAATGGCAGAGCAGAGGCCTCCCAGATCCAGCCCACGGCCCGACTTGGTTTCCAAAACTGATCTCTAGGGACCAATGTCAGGCGATGTTTTTTCCCTCCTTGGTGCGCTGGGGAGCTTCTGGTGTGGGGCTTGTCGGAGGCGAAGACGAAATCCACGCTGTGTGTGACTTGTGCACTGGCAAAACACCAGCCTGTTTCTTATCAATATGTTTAAGGAGATTTGCTCCTGGGAAACGTTGGCAAGTCCAGAGGGCAGAAGGGTCATAAAGCCAGGAGGGCTCAGGGGAGAAACAGCAGGTCCTGCAGGTGGCCAGCCCACAGCAGAACTAAGGTGTCACTTGGCAGGTAGAGCGCACCTGTTCTCCCACCTGAGCAAGGATGGAGAACAAAGAGGCCGGAACCCCTCTGCCCACCCCACCCAGGGAGGGGGTAAGTGCCAAGTCTAGGAAACTGTCACTGTCCCTGTCCCTTTCCCACCAGGTATGGGGACCTGTGGAGGGAGGGGAAGGCCCCAGAGATGCTTCTAGCAAGGAGGGGGCAGTGTGTCCTGGGAGAGCAGCGTAGGGAAGCAGCTATCCCCAAACCCCAGGGCTTAGTGGACGTGGGAGGCTAGACGGCACTGCAGACGCACCTCCCTCTGCCCTCCCCCAGGTTCCCCACCCTTAAAGGCCCAGGGGACTCGACCTCTCACCGACACCCGAATCCTTCTTTGGCGGGTACAGGGAGTGCGGGCGTAGGGCTGTGGGCAGTCAGGCAGCTGAAGGCGCGGGCGTGCAGGGAGAGGTGGGCTGGTGGACCAGGGCTACGGCTGCGCGCCAGCTGGCTTCTCTGCTCTGGGAGGCAGCCGCAGAGCCCTCCCAGCCCCTCCTCACACCTTGGCCCTTGGGCTCAGTGCCCTCTGAGCTGCCCGGGGTGTCATGGGAGCCATGAAAGCCCCTGTCCCTGAGCTCAGCCTTGTTTCTCTAGAGTCAAAGGCAGGCGGTGTGTCCTCGGGGCGCTGCGCCTTGCTCCCGTCCTAGAATGCTCTCCCGCAGGGCTGCCCATCTCGCCGCCCAGGCTCAGCTCCCGGGCACCTTCTCAGAGAGGCCTCGCTGCCCGCTACTGAACACAGCCCCGTGCTCCACTGGCTTTGGCCCCACCCGTCACCCTGTTCCATTGTCCTCACAGCGACTCACTGTTTGGAATCATTATATTTGTCTTTTTTTTTTGGCCTCCCCTCACTAGAAAGTCAGCTTCCCAAGGGCAGCACCCTGCTGGGCATGTCCCCTAAAGCACCCTACATGCCACACTTCACCTCCTTCCAGGGCCCAGCGCAGGGCCAGGCACATGGAGGTGCTCAATAACCCTCAAGGAGACAGAGGAGATGATGCCGTCCACACCCCGGACGTCTCAGAGCCCCCCAGCCCCGCCTCGGGCCCCCTTCCCCACCCAGCCGCCTCCCCTCCTTCCCTGCACGTGGCCAGGGCTCCCCACCCACGTGTGCCCACCTTGGCCCTCACCTCCCGCAGCGGCTCCAGCCCACGCTGGTGCTGGTCACCCTGAGCGCGGCCTTCGGCTCGGCCTTCCAGTACGGCTACAACCTCGCCATGGTCAACACGCCACACAAGGTGGGCACAAGGCGGGTCGGTGGGCAGCTGGGCAGGGCCTGCAGGGTGGGAGGCAGCTGCCATCTTCCTCCGTGGAGGCCTCTGTCTTCCCCTGACCTCCTGGATGCCCATCTCTGGGGACCAGGGTGCAACTGGAGGTGCTGCTCCCGGAGTGTCGGCCTCTCCTGGCACATTGGGACCCCGGGGGACCTCCAGTCCCTGCCCAGCATCTTTCGTCCTCAGCCGCACTGCTGTCACCCTGGCAAGGCTCCTTGTAGATGACAAAGGGATGCGGTCAAAGGTTGAACTCTGTGGGTTTAGGGATTGAGATTGCGGCTGGGGAGCGAAGGGAAAGGGAAGAGGCCCTTGGCAGGTGGGGGCCTGAGGGCGGAGCATCCACAGCCTACCAAAGTGTGGTGGGGGGCGGGCAGCTGTGCCGATGAGTCCAGGCGGGGACCGAGGACTGAACATGGCCTTGACCTCGTGTGGGGTGTGAGTGACCCTGACAAGGTCAGCTGGGGGCAGAAGCTCAACTAGAGGGGATTCAAGAGAGAACAGGAGTGAGGAGCAGAGATGAACAGGCAGCCTGTCCAAGGAGTTCCACTGCATGAAGAGACAAACGACACTTAGGCCGGGCTTGGGAGGCTGAGGCTGGAGGATCGTTTGAGCCCAGGAGTTCAAGTTTGCAGTGAGCTACGATCAAACCACTGCACTCCAGCCTGGGTGACAGAGTAAGACCCTGTCTCAAAAAAAAAAGAATGACACTTGGTGGAGGGAGATGAGGGGGTCACATTAGGTCTTTTAGGGCAGGAGCCGGGTTGTGCACTCATGGGAGTGGAGCAGCAGAGAGGGAAAGGCCAGGGATGCAGGACAGATGGGGACAACCACAGGGAAGCTGTCTCTGAAGGGGCAGAGGCGATGGGACCCAGCCTCCAGGAGGGGCAGATGGAGCGGTGGTTCATGTGGGTAAGTGAGTCCTGCTGTATTTTTAAAAATCAATGTCATTAGCTTACAGCTAGCGCTTTATAGGAGGTACTGCAGTAGCTGCTCATGGCACATACTAATATATACATGTATTAACATGTATGCATACACATATGTGTATATTATATATACATAAATTAGTGTACTCACAATTGTTACCATTGATGGAACATCTTTTCTGAGTCAAGCATTGTACCACCCGTTTATCACAGTTAATACTCACGAATTCCCTATGAGATATATTTCTCTTTTTTGTTTGTTTTGTTTTTTGGGGTTTTGTTGTTGTTGTTGTTGTTGTTTTTTGCCCGGGCTAGGGTGCCATGGCCTCAGCCTAGCACACAGCAACCTCCAACTCCTGGGCTCAAGTGATCCTACTGCCTCAGCCTCCCGAGTAGCTGGGACTACAGGAATTCCCTATGAGATATATTTCTGTAACTGATGAGGAAATTAAGGCTTTAGAGGTCGTATAACTTGCCTAAAGTCATACAATTAGTAAGAATATTTCCTATGTTGCCTCTGGCAGAGCAAGGCTCTAAAAAGTGAATTTTCTAACAGTGAATTTTTAAACAGTTTTTTTTTGTGCAGTGTGGTTCGTCAGCTCAACCCATCACACAGTAGATTTGTTTACTCTCAGGTAACAGCAGGAAATTAATGGATTCGATCGTGTCCCAGAGGTATTGGCAGAAATATCCCTCTGCGCAATGGCAAGTGGCCACTGAGAACACTGATGTCATCGCTTCTCATGAGTTGCACAGTATTCTCGGCTGTGGGTGGGGCAATGTTTTCCAGGTCTTGAAGTCATTCTACAACGAAACCCACTTCGAGCGACACGCCGCCTTCATGGACGAGAAGGTCATGCTGCTCCTGTGGTCCTGCACCGTATCCATGTTTCCTCTGGGCGGCTTGTTGGGCTCGCTGATTGTCAGCCTGCTGGCTGACAGGTGTGGCAGGTAAACAGAAGGTTCGCGGTCCTCACTTGAAATTT
>CAUYRT010036200.1:0-83143 GCA_963574885.1 Lepilemur ruficaudatus
TAAAGAGCAAATATTTTCTCCCATTCTGTGGGCAGTCTATTTGCTCTAGTGATAATTTCTTTGGCTGTGCAGAAGCTTTTTAATTTGATCAGGTCCCATTTGTTTATTTTTGTAGCTGCATTGATTGCTTTGGGGGTCTTCTTCAAGAATTCTTTGCCTAGACCGATGTCGGAGAGGGTCTTCCCAACATCCTCTTCTAGGATTCTTAAGGTTTCCTGCCTTAGGTTTAGGTCTGTTAACCATCTTGAGTGTATTTTTTGTGAGAGGTGAGAGGTAGGGATCCAGTTTCATTTTTCTGCATGTAACTATCCAGTTTTCCCAGCACCATTTATTGAAAAGGGATTCGTTGCCCCAGTGAATATTTTTTTCTCCTTTATCAAAGATTAGGTTACCATATGCAGATGGTTTCATCTCTGGGCTCTCAGTCCTATTCCATAGATCAATGCTTCTGTTCTAGACCTCAAAAGAATTAACAAGAAAAAATCAAAAAACCCCATTTATAAATGGGCAAAGGAGATGAACAGAAACTTTTCCAAAAAAGACAGAATAATGGCCAAAAAACATATTAAAAAATGTTCAACATCTCTAATCATTAGAGAAATGCAAATCAAAACCACAATGAGATACCACCTAACCCCAGTGAGATTGGCCTCTATCAAAAAATCCCAAAACAACAAATGTTGGCAAGGATGTGGAGAGACAGGAAAACTCTTACACGGCTGGTGGACTGCAAATTAGTGCAACCTCTGTGGAAAAGAATTTGGAGATTCCTCAAAGAACTAAAAGTAGAATTACCATTTGATCCAGCAATAGCTTTATTAGGCATTTACCCAAAAGAGCATAAGACATTCTATAATAAACACATCTGCACCCGAATGTTTATAGCAGCACAATTCACTATTGCTAAGTCGTGGAAACAGCCCAAGTGCCCGTCAATTCATGAGTGGATTGTTAAAATTTGGTATATGTTTACAATGGGATATTACTCAATTTTAAGAAACGACAGTGAGCTAGCACCGCTTATATTATCCTGGATTAAACTTGAACCCATTATTCGAAGTGAGGTGACACAAAACTTCAAGAATGGGCCCCACATATACTCGCCGTCAAACTGGTACTGACTGATTAACATCACGGTCCTCAAATGGTGATGATGTTCACTAGGGATTAGGGGGGTGGAAGGTAAACCCACATCTGAGACATGGGGTGAGCACAGTGGCAGGGAGGGGAATGCTTGAAATGTAGTTGGGGAAGGGAATTAGGGGTCTCAAAAAGGGGAAGGAAACCCCCTAAAATTGTGGTATGTGAATAGCTGTACAACTTGGTCAATTTACTAATAATCATTGAATTGTACACTTAAAAAAATAAATAATAAATGCTTCATAAACATTTTAAAAAAAGAATAAGCAACACTGGATTAGTGGAAAATCAAATGGCTCATAGTCTACCTTGGAGTGATCCTCAAAAAGAAATTATATTTAATCATAAACAAGACTAATTCATCCAGGGTCATGTCAGCTGGTGAGACATTTGCACTTTTAATAGTGATTATATTCAGTGCAATGTATTCACATCTTCTTGCCTATTTCCCTTTATGTCTAAACTCCTACACGCCAGCATCACAAATCTCAAAGATGGCTGTGAAAATGTGTTTTGTGGTTTTTCTATAAGATCATCTTTTTCCCAGATAAACTCATACTGGGATTCCAGTTTGGACATTGAGGGCCACCTGATTCCACACTCAGCCTGTTTCATGGTGCATCTTTGCCGCTTCAAATATCGTCTTGCTATGAAGTGCATTCTCTGTAATTATATCTGCTCATCTTGATATTTGGGTTTATCGTAACTGTTTTACAGACAGTAGGCATAGGAAAAAATATAGAAAGTAAATAAGTAAACAAATAAATAAATGGTCCATTTGGGAATAAGAACAACCTGAGGAAAAAAATGCTATTTTTCAGTCCTTTTTCCCACACATGAGTATTTTGAAATCACACCATCCTCTTATCTTACATTAGAACAAAAACACTTCCAATCCTTCATGTGGTTAGAAATCTAAATACTGCCAAAGATACATTTCTCATTTCACACTTTAGAAATGATGCAAAAGATCGTTGTATCCCCGTAGGGCTTGAAATAATGGGTAGTCATTGCATGTGCTCTGGTTGGAAAAGACTACAGATTATCGACTGTTCCTTTTAACCGTACCCATCTGGATACCACATCATCACCACTAAAAGCTTTATTTTTTAACAGAAATGGGAAAATGAGAGAAAAACACTTGTGTATGTGTTAGCTGCTCAGTAAATATTAGTTAACTGTCAGAGGTGGCAGCCAAACTCTTGCATCCACCAAGGGCTTGAATGTTTCCAGACTGGTTTTATAAATTTATCTTTCATAGCATAGCATGTGTAAGATTTTAAATCAGTGCTTCAGAGGGAAGGCACACTGTAAATCCAACATATAAATAAATAAATAATGCTTGCAGCCAGGGCTTTAGGTCATTTCATTTTATCTCTTGTTTTTTTTTTTTTAGGTATATATATAAGTTGTGTTAATTTTCCCCTTCCACAAACTTTATTAGTGTTGATGAATTCAGATGAGATTTTTTTCCTAAATAAAAAAGGTATAATTTTCTTAGCATAAAATTATCAGTTTACCTAGGAAGCTTATAATAGGTTATAAATAAATGATATAAATATTGGATGAGCTATTTTTAATGGTTTTAACAGTTTGAGTTTCGAACATAGAAACCCAAGGGGTTGTGTAAGCACTATAATGTGTTCAGACTTGGAAACTCTTTGCTTTTGTTTAGGTGACCTTGAGCTGGCTCTTCCCATTTTCTAAGCTTTAATGTTCTTTTTTTAATGATAGCATTATTTTTTATTTTAGTTTAGTTTTTAATTAAGGATATTATGGGAGTACAAACATTTTGGTTATATATTTGTCTTTGATGACAAACTCCAAACTCTATAGGGATGTCATAAGAAGGTAATTAAATTTCCTGTTACATAGTAGGACTTTTCAAGTGTGCTTTATTTAACCTAATCTAAATCAAACAATTTAATGTAAATTAATCAGGTTGATATTTACAAGGATCTAAAGATACTTTCAATTCAGTTGATTTCTGTCAAGCAAAGTCCCATTATGAGGCCAACAGTGAATTCTAGTTGGGCACAATATAATTAGTATCTCTTAAAATTAATTTTCACTGAAATTTATAAATAAACACAATTAATATTAAAAGAAAATTATTGATATTCTGTGCTTGCTCATGAAATGAAAGTGCATATTTAGGGCTTCTCCCCAGACTAACTATCCAGCATTCTCTCAGTCTCTGACTCACTTCCGTTGCTGCTATAACCAGAATACACAGTCTAATGTAACAATCAACAAATGTTTACTGATTCTCTACAAAATAAGCATACAGGCATTATGTATAAGGCACATCCCACACAAGATGCTACTGGTCATGATACACTCTGGGCAACATGAATGAGGGCTCGGGGCAAGAAGGTTGCTCAATTTTCATTTATGGCCTTTTATATACTTTGATTTCTAAGCATATTCATGCCTAATATTCAAAATGACTAAAGTAAGAAAAAATCAAGATATTAAACTGGAATGAGAAACATACCATGCACATACACAGAGCCCTTCATTTGGTTTAGTGCTCTGCTATCACCTCTTGAAAGTCTTAATAATCTTTGTGCAAGAAGCTCTGCATTTTTATTTTTCACTGGGCTAACGAACTGTGTGGATGGATCTCCATGCATTTATAAAAGTGGCTTTATAAGGTAGTGTATGGTAAGAACCAAGTGAATAGCACTAAAAATTACTAATAGAATTGATGAGGTGAAGGGATTACTACCCCAAAATATGACACCTTGGAAACTGAGGAAACAGCAAAAGCAGGAAGGTCACTCTCACCTTCCTCTCTCCTTCTCTGAAGCAGGCCACCAAACCGAGGAAGATCACTCTCTGACTTTCTTGCTCCCTTCCTCCCTGAACCCTCATGTGACAGGTATCTTGTACCTGAAGGGAAGGAATGTTACATAGAGACAAGAAAACCTGAACAAATAGGCCTTGGTAAGTTTGCCCCATTTTATTACCTTTAGATTATACTCTTTTGTCCTCTAATTATACTTTTGCATGACTGTCCTTAAATAAACACAGATTTCCCTATCTTTTTGGTGTTTATTTCTGAAGACTTCCGTGACACATAAAATGTATTAAATAAATTTGTATGCTTTTCTCTTGTTAATTTGTCTTTTGTTAAGGGTCTCAGCCATGAACCTTGCAATGAGTGTGGAAAAGATATTATTTTTTCTTTCCTACAGAGTGATAGGAAAATAAGAAAAATCAGACCACTGTGTCTAAACAAACAGGTCAAAGTAGGATAAAATGCATCATCTATACAAGGAAAAGGTTATGCTAAGCATTCTGTTACTGCGGCAAATGGTCCAGTCTCTAACGTGTCTTTACTCAGATTGAAATAGGGTAGATCTCTCTATTCCAACCACAGGGTGATTATAATTCTATGGTCATAATATTTTCAACTCTGGTGCACTAATATTTCTAAGTAGTATCTGTTCACTCAGATAGAATAAGGGTTTCCAAGTGCAAAGTAATACCTATTAGTACTCAAAAGGGTATAAACATTTATTAACTTAGTAAAAGTTAATTCCTCTCTCCTTTAAATGTAAATCTTATAACCTTCTCATATGTTACTGCTATTGCCTTTTTGAAGAACCCCATGGGGACTGATCACGTCTATAATTCATGCAATAGGAGCAACTTGTTGTCAACCGACTGACAAGATCCTGTCAGATGGGTCACTTCGTGACACATTTGAACTTAATTGGTATGAATTGTCAAAATCTTGGCAATACTTCTGAATGCAAGAGCTTATGGATCGAAGCCAACAAATTATGCTGCACCATAAAATCTAACTTTTCGAAAAACAGTATAGACCCACAGAATCTTGTGCAAACTAGAGAGATAGTTCAGCACCAGTGCCCTCCTTGTTCATGCCCCTCTTACAAATTACACATTTATTGATATGAACATGTGGACACGATGAGTTGTGCCTA
The DNA here is from genome assembly GCA_963574885.1 of Lepilemur ruficaudatus. Taxonomy (NCBI): domain Eukaryota; kingdom Metazoa; phylum Chordata; class Mammalia; order Primates; family Lepilemuridae; genus Lepilemur; species Lepilemur ruficaudatus. The sequence goes on from CAUYRT010036200.1 coordinate 5,094, forward strand.
GCTATTCTTAAGAGAGAGACTGAAACTTGGGCCAAGTGACAGGAAGCCAAGCTACTGCATCTGACTGTCTCAGCAAACAGATATGTAGAGCTGACACAGTGGCAAATGGCGCTGAGAGGCACAAGAAAATTGGGACAGAAAATGTGCTGGGCAAGACACAGAATGATTGATGGCGTGCCTCTTTTGCTGGGTGCCATCTGTTGAAGACTACAAGTAGATAAGCAAATAAAATATAATTTTTAAATAGCTTGCTACTTTTATGAAATCAATCAGTATAATAGAACTTAAAAAGTACATGTTGACTTGCCCTCCCAGATTCCAGTCCTTTTCTTCTGTCAAAAATATTTTTGGTAAGTAAAAAGAGGCCTTATGCCATATGTGTTTTAATATGGTAATTTTTAAAACTTATATTTTCTTTTCCTTCCCCAGTTGAGGAAAAGGGAAAATTCTATTGCATACATTCTATTTCAAAAATCACTTGAGAAATGATTTTCAGAACAAGTGATTTCCCATTTGCAGTTGATTATTTAATTCACCAACATTCCCTGATGTTCAAAGCCATAATTTTAATTTAGAGTAGAAACCAAATAGTCAAAGCATACTAATAGCACTGTATATTTTAGATATGGGGATGGAGAAAACCTTGTTATACCTGTCATTGATGGGTCCTTAATTTGAGTAAGGTTTCTTAACAACTTATATGTTTTATAAAATCTGCTTTAATTTTCCAACCCTTGCAAACCATCTTCCCTCCCTCCCTCACTTTCATAGAGAAAATAAAAGGATTTCACAACTACACCTGAATCTACTGCTAACATTAAATTAACATTAGGATATTTTTCAATGAAATACCACCAATGTTTTTTGTAAAATGAGTACAAAGGAGAAGTCTCACATATTGATGCCAGGGTGAAGCTTATATTACACATATTTCACATCAAAATATGCATCATTATTGATGAAGGCAATGTTGTGTCTACATTTCCATAAGGAATTTGCATAAATCTCCACAACAATAGGACTTTAAAGTAGTCTATGAATTTTTTTTTCTTGCAAGTCAAGTTCCTACAATGAATTTAAAATGGGGTAGGTTAGGTCTGTGCTACAAAATGAAAAATCACATAGATTTAATTGCATGGGTTAGAAAAGGAATAGGGAGATGACTTATTCCATTCTTTCATCCATATGTTGAGGATATGTATACTGATTTCAAACATCATTGTGGATCAGTATCAGCATTAAGGCAGCATTTTCAACAGTGTAAAATACATGTATAGTAAATATGAGATCATATTGCATGAAATGAGTATTATCTCAAATGATCTCATAAAATATGAGATCAGTATTATCAAAAAATTTAAACTTTACTAAATTTAATGCAACAATTTATAGCAATTATAACTCCATGTTAAAAAGCAAAATTTCATTAGCTAGGTAATTGTTCCTAGAGAAAAAAAAAAGTCTTCATGTCTCTAATGAATTTATAAAGATACTGTGCTGAGGCTTGAAATAACCAGACAATGCCTTCCATAAATCTGATTTTAGAACAAAATTTATGTCCAATTTTGTTTCCTGTTCCCTATGTCTCAACAATAAAATGGGGGCCCTTTATGATCAATTCTAAAGCACTTATAGAGGAAAATAAACTATCAGAAATACAAACCTGGTGAAAATGTAAAAGCCTAACCAATGTGAAAAGCCAGAGATTCTTTTTTCTTATAGTACACTAATTAATTAAAGCCAGAAAGATTTTCTTTTTGAGACAGGGTTTTGCTATGTTGCCCAGGATGGTCTCAAATTCCTGGGCTCAAATGACCCTCCCTCTTCAACCTCATGAGTACCTGGGATTACAGACTCGTGCCACAAAGACTTTTAAAAGAAATTTTACATTTGTACAGAAATTAAGTTCAAACCTGGTTCTTTCCCTCTCTAATATCAATGAAGGTCTTACCGAGCTTACTTTTGCTCTATTTTATTCCAGCATGTTGAGATGTGCTGAAACTAAGTTTTATCAAGACAGTTAATACTTTAATACATTAATCCAGACCTATCCATTAATTCATTAAATATTTAGTATTTATTGAGACTCTACTCGGTGCTCTGCTAGGCAATGGGTTATGAGCTAGGCTTGAAGATATAAAAGATAAAATCCTTACGTACCACAGGAAAGAATGCTAAAGAAAATAAATAAAATTCCATCTAAAACACATAAAAAAGATACATATGTAAATAAATAATTGCTAAAAATTATGAAAAGTGGAATGACCACATCATGTGGAAAACACACCAATGTGAGATAAATTGTAGTGACGTGCATGTGTTTGCGATTTCACAACAGGAGTGTTGCTTTAAAGATGCCACTGATGGGCTCCAAATTGCCAAACTAACTACGCCTGCTTTTTGCTCTAACAAAAGAAGATGCTGCTGTGAGGAGTGGACAGTAGACAATGAGGCTGCACTGCAGGAAATAGTCACAAAAAAGGAGAAACTAAGTATAGAGTCTGGGAGAGAGAAAATAGCATAGATTTGTTACCATAGTCGAGGGGTATATTCTTCTAGGTGTGGTGGTAAAATGTAAAAATCATATATAAGGTTATCCGAAATTTGTTAAGAAACTACTAACACATCTATTAGAAGCAGACAAGAGTCTGGAAGGCAAAGTTGGAAGAATAGGTGGGCTTTTGTGTTACCATTATTTTATTCTCTTCTTTAATGCATGTGGTGTGGATATACACACACATGCACAACTATTATTAATTAAACCTGCTTCCACATTCTACTTTAAGAGAGTATACAGGTAGCAAGCATTGGCCTGCCTGGTATCATGGCATTTCCAGGTGCCCTGGGAAGTGCTGACCCATGATAGTGATATTCGTCAAGTTGACATCATAAAACCAGGAGGTCAAAAGGATTGTAAGAATAGACATAATGAGAAAGGTCAGAAGAGAACCACCAATGAGAAGACAGATAAGAAAGAAGTTCTAATAATTAAATTATGCTAATAGAAATAGCATATGAATAGCTAGAGCTAAACCACTCCTGAAACACTTAGCTGAGCGTCTTATGCATAGCAGATGCTCAGTAAATAAAGGTGGGCATCTGTATCTTAGTTTCTAGATTCAGCTCTCTGATGAAAGAAACTAGAGCTTCTTGAAGAGATGGCTAATTCCAGAGCTGGGCTAAAGAAATTATAAGCCAAACCTGAACTATCTTTTTGTGCCAGAAGAAAGGACATGACCAAAGAAGGGGTATTATGCCATCATGTCAAAAGGACACAGGAACCAATTTAAGGACACTTCTTCTACCAAAAACGAGACAACTGGAACATCTAAATAAATGGTGATAATTATCTATCACAACCCATTACATTTTGGATTTCTTTTTAATTTTTTTTTACTATTGTCTTTAGAGATGGTGGGTCTCACTATGTTGTCCAGGCTGGTCTTGAACTCCTGGCCTCAAGTGATCCTTCTGCCTCAGCCTCCTATGAAATTTGGATGTAAATGGGATGATTAAATAAATTCAAATGGGTCTATGGATTAGATAGTAGTATGATAACAATATTAATTTTCCAATTTTCTTGATTCTATTGTGGTTATGTATGAGAAATCCTTGTATTAAGAAAATACACACTGTAGTATTTATGAATAATGGATCATTATATTCTCAAAAGGTCAAGAAAAATAATAATACATGTAAATACATATAGAAATATAGTGATGAGGCAAATGTGGTAAAATATTAACAATTTGAGAATCCAATGAAAGATACAAAAGGAGTTTTTATACTATTCTTGCATCTTTTATGTGAGTTTGAATTATTTCAAAATAAAAGTTTAAAAAATTAAATACGGGAAAAATACACTATAGATCTGTTGCTCGTACTGAAAATCTCTAACTTTGAATTTAGCTATGATTGGTTTCTGGAAAAGGCTAATGTTTACATCCAGCTAACTCTCTTCTTGTAGTCTGTTTCACTGAGTTATTTACAAGGTGGACCTGGGGAGGTTTGTGAAAGCATTTGTCCTGGGGACCATGCAAAATATTCGACTCCAGTTTTAACAAACAAAACAAAACTGTTACTTTACTAAGGTATGTTCACCATTTTGAATAAGATCGACCTGAGACATTAGTAAACATTTTTGAAAAAGAGTGGTAAGATTTCCTCATTTATACTAATATTTAGTGTGAAAAAGATAGAAGGGATAGCATTTAGCATTTAATGATGCTTTCAGTGATGCTTAGAAACCAACAAACTCTAAGGTCACTGGTGAAAAAGAACTTTCTTTGGAGTATGAGAGATTAAAGATTTTTTTGAAAAAATTATTTGTTTTAAAGACCCAAAGGGTCATCTTTGGGGTCCATAGATACTGATTCCTGCACCATCCATGCAGCATGTCCATCTCCATTTAATTATTCACAGACTGTCTCTGAGTTATTAAGGAATTCCCAGTCACATCTAAATATTTATTTCACAGACAGATGGATATTTGTAATAGGAAAACTTCCATGAAGCAGTTTAAATTTAAACATACCAGACATATCACAGTAACATTTATTATAAATAAGTTTAAAACAACATAACAGACATCAAAGAAGGGATGGTTATTAATTTCATATATTTTTGATGTAACATGAGTCATGGTCTACTTCACTTGAACAGGTAAATTACAAGCAATAAGTACCCATTGTTGCAAAGGGAAATATGTGTGATAAAAAATTAGTGACAACTATAGTTCTATAATGGAATTATGAGTATTTCTGTAGTGAAATTATGAGATTGTTTGTGTCTTTCTCTTATTTTTCCTATTTTCAGCAATGTTAATTTTCACTCTTTTATGATTATATGTATATTATAACATATACATATATAATATTCTAGCGATTAATGCCTTTGGCTATACAGGAATATCTTCTAACTATAATTCTTATTTTTTGATAATTCTAGAAGGTTGAGGTTTTACTGTGTAGAAGGGTATTGATTACTGAAATAGAGCACACACTAAAACTGCATGCTATTTAATTCACATAGTTAAAGCTGAGAGGATATAAATAATTTATTTAGCCAAACTTTCCAATAGAGACAAACTATACAAAAGATATATACTAATGTTATGAGAAGTTATCCTAGTCTTGAATTGTCAGATTTCAAGCATGTCTTTCCAAAGCTCACACTGGAAATAAATATTGAATGTCAATGAAAGTCTTTTTTATTATTGTTCAAATAGACAATATGGACAGAAAACATAAATCACTTTTTATATGCATAAAAGTGATTTCATACATGAAATTATATGCTCACAAAAATTTCTGGTGGGTTGCAAGAGTGGATATTACCCTGGGCCTTCAGGTCCCTTAAGTCTTGGGACCCCAACCCTGAAATGGTCCATCAGGGATACCATTCTGCCAGAATCAAAAAGAAGAATCAAGAGACTCTATTAGAGCTACAATTAAGGAATTAGGGAGCTATTCTTACCATTGTGGCAACTGTTAACACCCACCAATTGGTACCTGCACCCTGGAATGATGCTACAGAGATGCAACATTCATGACCAGTGCAACCATGATCATGCATTACAACAACAGCCAAAGGGTACAGAGGAGATGCTATAGATTTAATGCTCGTGTCCTCCCCCAAAAATTTGTATGTTGAAATCCTAACTCCTAATGTGATGGTGTTAGGAGGTAGAACCTTTGGGAAGCAATTAGGTCATGAGGGCTTCACCCTCATCCTTGGGATTAATGCCTTTACAAAGGAGACCTCAGAAAGCTCTCTTATTCCTTCTGTTATGTGAGGACAAAGAAGAGATGGCTGTCTGTAAACCTGAAAGAGGGCCCTGACTAGAATCTCAGCATGCTGGCAATCTGATCTTGGACTTCCAGCATCCAGAACTGTGAGGGAAAAAGTGTCTGTCGTTTATAAGCCACCTAGTCTATAATACTTTGTTATAGCAGCCCGAACTGACTGAGACGGGAAAACTTCTCTAATTTTTATCTTCAAAATCAAGTGCAAGTACATCTATATAAAAGAAATTATTTCATGTCTTTACACCCAAGAGCAAGGAGTTCTGGGATATGTAGTTTGAATTGTTCAACATGTGCTATAAGGGATGCTATATCAGAAAGTTGGGTCATTGAATTGTGTTCACTATTACTATACTTATTCCACTGTTCTATTCAGACTTTCAGAAAAATGCCTCAAAATCCTTCATATAAACATAAATCGGTCACTTTGTAAACCAGTCATGATCTGGCAACCTATTTTCTCCCACAGGTTTTTCTGCTACCCGTCTTCTATTTGAAATCTTTCCTGTATCCACGTGATTTATTCTCATTTTATTCCTCATCTTGTTACCCAACTTCTTTTGAATATGAAAATAATGCCCCACAAAAGATAGTTTCTGCCCATTTCTATTTCTGAATATTCCTGTCCTTCAGGAATTGGCTCAAATTATAACGCCAGGATACTATTCTAAAAACACAAGTAATTCCCCTTCCTCTTTATTCGTACTTTGATCTTAGTTTGCTTTCCAAGTATGACAGTCTTTTATTCCTTATTAGGTTTCACGGGCTTTAGAGTAGCAACTATGCTTGATATTTATTTCAGCTTTCTCCGTATCAACTAGCATGATGTTTTGTGTGTGTTGAATACTAAATATTGGTTACCTTATTCAATCAAATAATTTAGTTAAAAACACTATATTTTGAAAAATTCTAAATAAAACTAGATTATGTTGAAAGTGTATTAATAAAATAAATTGAGGTCAAAGGTTTTGAGGAAAAGGATAGTTTTATATAGTGATAAGATTATTTCTATTGTATTCAATATCACAATATATCACATAACGGGACTGTGTAGACATAAGAGTGCTTAGTAAGTGTAGCTATAAAGCTTTATGAATAGATGATTTGTGTGAACACAGAAAATATTTGTTTAGAAGACTACAATGGCTCTTAGACTTAAGTCCCATCATTAAGCAAAATACAGAAGTGGTTGAATATTAGATATTTGAGAACTGTCTCAAAATGCAAATCTGCTTGACTAGTTTAAGGGTCTCCGGAGGTCTATCCCTTAAGACATTAAGAACTGAATTGGAGAAGAGATTACTGATTATACCAAGAAAAAATAATGTTGAATTTAAATGAATAAATCCAGATGACCCTAATTAGGTCAATCTGATTTCTATGATACATCCATTTTATTTCCAGATGTTTCAATTCCCAACTGAAATACTTCTGGCAAATGAACTGTGAAGCTACTGGTGTTATTTATTTATTTAGTCATTTATATATCTATTCATTTCTTTTACTTTTAGCTGAATAATGAATTTTAAGAATAACTTTTGGCAAGCTATGTAAAAACACTGTGGCATACATATTTGCAAATGTATATCACTAGATGCAATTGTGGGACGAATGTTGGAATTGAGCAAGAAGCTGGGCGTTTCATTGTGCTAGCTAAAGCTAAGACGACAGGCTTTATTTCAATTTAAATAAAACCTGAAGGTAGAGTGGTGGAAAGCTGGCTCAAACTGTCTGGCATTCTGCCTATAAGAGAATCTTTGATAGTGTTTTTCTTTAGACTATATATTAGCTTCACCAGTTTTTCTTAGTTAACATTAAAAATTTAATTCTCCAAACAGTATAATTCATCAGGATTTTGCTATTATTTCATCTGCCTTCCTCTTTCCCACATTTTATAAAGCAGTTTATTCAAATCAAGAACCTTGAATTTTCAAAGTGAGTAATCTACATTTTGCTGACAGTTTTCCTTTCTGAATTCAATATGATATTGTCATTCAAAACTTGGAAGTGCCATTTAATTATATACTGCTGCAGAAAACTGAGCTCAGGCTGGTAAATATTCCCAAAAGCTAAAGGGGACTTTTTAAAAAATGTGTTTCTTAACGTTATTTTCATGTACATTTTCAGGGGCTAGGGGTTATCAGTCAAAGTGAAAGGTGGATTAAGAAGCATTTATAGGTTTTGATCTGCTTAAGAGAAAAACAGTCTGCATTACATTTGCTTTACAGGAAGAAAGTACTCTCTCCAGAAAAGTACTTAGGACATGTAAAGGAAAAAAATTCGTAATCCTACATGGACTAGTTTTACAATAGTTATTTATTTTGAGCTCGTGGTTTCTCACATCTTGATGTGTGAACAAAACCATTTTCCCACGCTCCAGAGCCCTGGCTCCAGAGTTGCTGTGCCTTTTCATGCATGTATTGTACTGCCAACCCTTCTAAAATGTCGCTACAGAAAATCACTAACAGATACTAACACATTCTAAAAGTAAAGTGATTGAATTAGTTTATCTCTAGACATCTTTTCATGATTTCATGATTTTATTAAACAGATTCCTCAGAGTCACTTAAAATCAGGTCAGGGTATCAGCCGTCTGCCCAATTCCCTTAGACTTGCATTTCAGGTGGCTCTGTTTCCCCCTTTATCAGTGTTTGGGGACAAGAACCACTGGAGATTGACAATTATGTTACATTTAGCATGTATAAGGGTCTCTACAAATATTGAAAGGAAACTATCAGTTGAAAAATTCAAATTACCTTTCATTTCTCACCTTTTGTCTGACAATTTTTGTTTCTGCTGTGAGACTTACCCTTCCTTTACAGGAAAATTCAATAAATTCAATTTATTCAATAAATACAATTTCAATAAACAGTGCTCACTTATTACTTATTCTATAGTTGTTTTCCTCTTAAATATTGCTTTAATTAAATCTCCATTCCTCTTTCAACTTACTTGGCTTCTTAGCATTTTTTTAAACTTTACGCAGCAAATATTTAGTGATCACTTACTACATGCAGGATAACACGTTTAGATGTTGTGATAGATGTGCTTTTAGTTACTACGCTTTTCGTTTCCAAGTAAAATAGTAGAAATGTGAGAGAAGCCAAGGATTTTCATGTGTTGCTTCAGAGTTATGTTTTGTTTTGTTTTTCCTGGCAGTGAGAAACCCCTCAGCTTTCTCTTAATCTGAATGTCCAAGGCTATAAATACTCTCTCCAACAAAAAAGGACTTCTTACAGGAAGAAAAGTAATATAGATTTCAAGTTAAAATGAAATTTTCTTGCTAGGTTATAAATGTGGTTAACAGATACAACATAGACTTTTATACACTAATTTAGCATCAGTGAATAAGGACTTGTAATTCAGACTCCAATAACTGAATGAATACAAATGCTGGCAACTGAATTAAAATAAAGGAAGACACTGAAAATCTATCTGATGGAATATTCTTTTCAACATCTTTTTAATAAGCTTCACAAGGTCTCTTACCAGAATTTCTAAATGGCAAATATCTCAATTTGGTTCCTTCAAATGCATTACCAAAGAAAAAGATTTTAGTGCAAGAAGTTCATTTGGAAGTATGGTAAGGGAATAAGAAAGTGAGACAAAAAGGTAGAAAGTCAATGAAAGGTTTGTTGATGAATAGGTTCTTGCTGTGGGCACCAAGAGCAGATCCCATAAGCAAGAATCTCAGAGAATATCACTGAGATGCAGAGGAGTTGCATTATTCATCTACCAACTTTTGTCCCACATTGGATTTGCTCCTGGGTACGTGTGTGAAGATACAATCTACCTGAAAAACTTCAGGCCCCTGAGCACGAGACAGGGTTATACCTGCAGCTTGGGAAAGCTCCCCAGCAAAGAGAAGCAGATTCTTAAGGTGAGAACCTACTGCTGGGTAGAGGCATTAGTCACTGAAGTTGCAGAGTTGGTAGAAGCAATTCAGCAGGAAATTAGTATCTGTTATGGTAATGTTGATAGAAAGAACAACTACTTGTCAATATTTTTATCTACCTTAGAAATTTAAAATATTATAATTCCATTCAATCTTTATGTCTCAAAAGCTTTTAAATGTACATTATGTAAACCAGAAAACAGAATTTGGTGAAAATTTTGAATATAGATAATACTCTCTTGGTGAAATCAATGCATATTATAAAATATTACTAAATTCTAGGTTTTTGCATTAATATGTTTGACTTAGAGTTTTTCCTGAAGGTATTATTTTTATTTAGAATAGGAAAAGAGTTAGATGATCTTCATTAGATGTAGTAAGTTCTATCTTTTAAATATTATGATTTAAAAAAAATAAATTTCAATAACACAGGTATATTCTATTTGGTGTCTAAATTTGAAAATGCCTTCAAAAGCAAGCTAGAGAGATAGACTTCCAGAATGGTGATGTGAGTTTTGTAGTAGAATCTATCCTGAGTGAAATAACCATTTACTGCTAAAAATTATTTAAAAATAAAACAAAAAGAGAGAAAAAGCACAACTATTTAAAGTCTGTGGAAATTATCCCAAAGGTATGCATCAAATGTAGGAAAATCTATTCATAGAAATCTACTGAATCTCAGTAAGAACATTGAAAGTCTGGGGCATTTAAGCTCTGCTTCTGTTACCAAACCAAACTTGGGTTCACTTGCCCAGCACACACACAAAAAACCACTGACCTGGGGATTAGCAGCAAGAAAAAGAGAAGCATTTATTGCAGGGCACCGAGCAAGGAAGATTGACTGCTAACACTTAAAACCCACGCTCCCCAATGACTTACAAGCAAGGGTTTTTCACGGTAGGAGTACATTTCAAGAAAGCAGAAGTTACAAACAAAATTATAAACCAACACATGGAGGTTATATGTTGATTTGTCCCCAAAAGATGGGATATCTTGAAGCAAGAGCGCACAGGTCATAGGTGGATTTAGAGATACTTTGATTTGCAATTGATTAAGGAAGCAAGGCTTTGCCTAAAAAACATGGGGTCAGCAGAAAGGATGTTAAGTTTTGGCTTTATTATAGGTTACTTAAGATAAGGAAACCTGTCAATTATCATGTACTGCTATGCCAGAGTCAGGTCACAAAAGCAAGCCACAATATATTGGATCAGAATGACCCAGTTTAGCAGGATCCATGACCTGTATGCATGACTTTCTCCAGGTCCCTTAGGAAGAAATTTAGAACAAAGAATGGCTGTTAAAATTCAGTCCTCAGTTTCCCTTATCTGAGGTCTAGGTATTAATAACTGCATTCAGCATTTTCCATTCAGTGGGGGTCTGGGTTTCTGTAATACAACCCAAGAACATATATTAAGCTGTTATCTTTCAGTTTTTATAGGGAACCAAAACATCTTATGAGTCTAACTTGCTTGGGACACTATTGTTTAAGTAATTATTTTCTTCTAGCTTATCTTACATTTTAAGACTAGCTTGGTGCCTGGAATTTCCCGTGAAGGGACTTAAGACTTTTTCTTTATTTCCATGTTTGGGGCTGTCAGGCACCTAAGAGGGGTACCTGCTCCAACTCACCTCCTCCATACTTCAATGTGACAGAAGCTCTACCCCAGGTGCAGCAGGCCAAGAATACTGACTTCCCATCCAGCACTACTGTAGGACCGAAGTACATGTTGGAAGAGGTAAGCTGAGATGCTCAGAGGTTTTTGCCCCAACTCAGAGACCTACCTATGGAGCAGGGATGAAACTGTAAGAAATGGGCAGCTGTTCTACTACCAGCTCCAGTGCAGTGGTACTGCCTAAGGGGAGGGGCAGCTTGTGAGAATAAAACTATCCACTAATTACCTTAAGAGGACTGACTTTATCTGGTACAAAGTGTAGGAAAGTTCATTTCTAAGGGTGTTGAAAAAACAACAGAGATACTGGTGGTGAACAATTAAGATGAGGCTGATAGCGACATGAGATTTATAGTAACAATCAAAATGTTAGACCAACTAGAAATTTAATAGAGAGAACCAGGGACAGAGATACTCAAAAGAGCTCTCTAGTGTCAGAGCAACATAAAAGACTGGCAACACCTTGTACCTGCAAAGAGGCATTATTTTAACAGGATCAGAAGTGGAAAAATTTAGGCCCTGGGATGTTATTTGAAAGCAATATAGCAATTAGCTAGCAGTTGGTACAAGGTAACAGCTGGCTGTGATACCAATAGAGACAGACCAGACTAAGCATTCAGGAAAACTGTGCATATGCCTAAGGCTTTGTGATCTGAGGAATGATATAAGAGGCTACACAAGGCAGGAGGGGGAGGATATCAGTAATCAGAGTTGCAACAATGCATTTATCTAAATGTCCAGTTTTAACACAAATTTATAAGACATGAAAAGAAATATGAATGGGTTGACCTGTGCGCAGAAAAAAAGCTGACAATAGAAATTGCCTGTGAGGAGTTTAAATATTCTATTTAGTAGACAAAAATTTCAAACAAGATATTATAAATATGTTCAAAAACCTAATGAAAAGTAAATCTAAGAGTTTTTTTTTAAAAAAGGGTAATAATAATGTCTTCATTAAGTGGATAGCATCAATAAAGGGTTGTAAATTATTTTTAAAAATAAGAGCCAAATGGATATTCTGGAGTTAAAGATTATAATAACCAATATAGATTATGCATTCTGAAGAATAAAAAGAGAAAAACAACAAAAATGAACAAACAGAGAAGTGCGAGACATCTCTATGTGTACTGTATACACATAATGGGAGCACCAAAAATAGAGGAGAAAGAAACAGAAAAATATTTGGAGAAACAGTGGCTGAAAACTTTCCAAATCTGCTGAAAAATATTATTCTACATGTTTAAGAAGCTCAAAAAAACTTGAAGTCAGATAAAAGCAGAAAATCCCACACCCAGCTACATCATAGCCCAAAGGTGAAAGCCAATGACAGAGAAAATCTTGAAAGCTGCAAAAGAAAATAATTCATCACATACTAGAAGCTTCTCTAAAAAATTAACAGTTGGCCTTTCCTCAGAGACAAGTGATACCATCAAAGAGTAAGATGATATAGTCAAAGGATATGACAGAGAGAGAATAAGAACTATCAACCAAGAATCTTATCTCCAGCAAAACTGTCTTTTAAAAATGAAGGCAAATTAAAAGTATTCTTAGATAAACAAAAACAGAAAATTTATTTCTAGCAGAACTCACTTACCAAAAATACTGAAGAAAGCTTTTCAGGCTCAAATCTAGTGACTGTAAAGTATTTCAAATCCACACTAAAAAATAAAGATTCCCAATAACTCTATGTGGACAATTGTAAAAATACATAAATATAAAGATATCAATAATAAAATAAAATGTGAATATATTAAATAGTCCACTTAAAGGGCAGAAATTGTCAGATGATAAAAGAAATCAAGATCAAACTATATTCTGTATATAGGAGATACAAGACACACTTTAGATAGAAAGACACAAATAGGCAAAAATTAAAAGGATGAACAACGATTCAGCATGCAAACAGCAACTTCAAAAGAACAAGAGTGGTTATACTAAAATCTAACAAAATTGACTATAAACCAAAAAATATCACTAGAGACAAAGACAGACATTTTAAAGGATAAAAGTATCCATCTATCAAGAAATTACAATATTTATAAATGAATATACATCTAACATAAGAACTCAAAATACATGAAACAAAACTGACAAAATTGAAGGGAGAAATAAACAATTCCATAACAATTATTGGAGACAATACCTCTCTTTCAATAGCATGTAGAATAGACAGAAGATTAAAAAGGATATAGAAGAGTCTAATAATACTATAAACCAACTAAAAGTAACAAGCATCTATAGAACACTGTACCCAACAACAGCAGAATACACATTCCTCTCTGCTGCACATGAAACATTTCTTTATAGTAGATCACTTGCTAGTCAAAAAAATCAAGCTCAATAAATCTAAAATGATTGAAAACATATAAGATATGTTTTCTGATCATATGAATTAAGTTAGAGATCAATAACAAAATACAACAAGAAATTTATAAATATCTGGAAAATAATATACTTCTAAATAACAAATGAGTCAAAAAATTTAGGAAAGATTTGAAAATATTTGAGATAAATGAAAGCTAAAGTTCAACATATCAAAATTTATGGTAATGCAGGTAAAGCAGTACTTACCGGAAAATTTACAACTGTAAATGTGTATACTACTAAAGAAAAGTGATCTCAAATCAATGAACTAATCTTTCATGCTAAGAAAATTTAAAAAGAGAGAGAGAAATTTAACCCCAAAGTAATGAGAAGGAAGGAAATATAAAGATTATAGTGGAAAATGAAATAGAGAATTAAAAAAAGAATAGAAAAAAATCAACAAAACTAAAGTTGTCTCTTTAAAAATTCAACATACTGACAAAAATACTATGAAAAACTTAGGCTTAAATATAGAGAGAGAGCTGAAATTATTACTATCAGGAATTAAGCAAAGGAAATCACTATTGACTTTATAATAATTTAAAAAATGAATAGAAGGGAATACCATGAAAAACCATGTACCAAAAATTAGATTGTGAAATAGTAAGAAATATATATTTAATATTAACATATTGGTCTCTGCCTCTGGTTCCTGACACAGCTCCTAAAATCCTTATGGATAAATAGGGGCACTAGGAGAATCTTTTTTTTTTTTTCCTAATATTTTGTCTTTGACAACAGTTCCTGACATAGAGCTCCCAATACCAGTTGAATTTCCTCAGTGATAGGAGTGTTTTTGGTTCCCAAGCAGCAACTCGTGGTGGGTTCCTGGATGAGAGCTATTCACCAGAAAGACCAGACCATGATCAGGAGCTTGAAACTTTTAGTCCTGTACTCCATTCTCTGGACAGGAAAGAGGGACTGGAAATTGTGATAATAATCGATCATGCCTGCATGATGAAGCTTTCATAAAAATTCCTGAGTCTTCCAACAGCTTTCAAACCGATGAGCACATCTAAGTGCTGGCATGGCAGCACACTCCAACTGCATATGGACAGAAGTCATGTGTTCAGGACCTTTCCAAACCTCACACTACGTATCTCTTCATCTGGCTGTTCATCTGTATTTTTATCATACCTTTTATTAATATAATAAACCAGTAAACATAAGTAATCATTTTCCTGAGCTCTGTGAGCCATCCTAGCAAGTTAATAAAACCTGAGTAAGGGGTTGTTAAAACCCCTATTCATAGTTAATTGGTCAGCAGTATAGGTGACAACCTACTACTTTGATGTGTGTTTGAAGTAGGGGGCAGTCTGGTGGGACTGAGCCCTTAACCAATGGGATCTGACTGTAGCTCTAACTCCAGGTAGACTGTGTCAAAATTGAACTGAATTCTATAACACTCAGTTGGCATCTGCTGGAGAACTGGTTAGTGTGGGGAAAAACACACATTTTATTCATAGATGTGTTCTATGTTAGGTGGTGAGTGTGAAGAAATAGTTTGTTTTTTCTTATCTCTTATAAAGATTAAATAGACTAAATAGATAAATTCTAGGAAAGATGCAGACTAAGGAAATTGACTCAAGAAAAAATAAATAACTAGAACCTAAATCAAGCAAAGAGATTGAATTAGTACTTAAAAAACAAAACAAAACAAAACTTTGCATTAAGTGGGAGGTTACAGAAAAGCAAAGGGAGGGGACACGAATGCGGTAGTAGATTAGAGTTGGAGACATAAATATGAATGCATGCTTGGTTTCATATAGATAAAGATGGTTGGTTACATAGAAATATTTATAGATATGTGTTTATACATAGATTAATACACACATTTATTTCCTTGCTCTGTCAGTTGAGAAGTATTAGATACCTCAGCAGCAATGAATACATCTAGGGCCTAGATCTGAGTTTCTAATACCATTCTCCAATAAAAGGAACCAGAGTTCATTGTACAAATGGCTGATCAAAGGGCTGGGATGGCAAATATTCAAGATGAGGCTGGATCATCTCATAATACCAGAAAGTAAGGAAATGCTAAAGTAATAATAACAACAATAATAGTGATAATAATACCCACAATGAGCTTAGTATGTCAAAAGGCCCCAAGAGCCAAATGAAAGAGCTCCCAGTGGCCAAAACTGGAACAATTTGAGCAAAAATATAAATAAATCTGTATTTGATTATAATTCGAGTATTTTTTTATAACTCAAGTATTAAATAAATATCCATAAACCCACCTTGGAATAAATAAACAATTGAAGAAATTACTAGGGAAGGAGAAATAAATTTTTCATACCGAAGAATTCTAAGTAATTTGTATAAATGCCATATCATCAAGGTGGAGGAGTATAACTCCCCACTCATTAAATGTGGATTGTACATAGAGACTTCTTTCTGAAGAGTACGGTGTAAAATGTGGGAACAAAAGTGTAACTTTACAGTGAAGAAGCCTGGCAAATACTACTTCAATCTATTAATTAAGGTCGATATCAATGGCGATGTCGTGTTGGTAGTATGTGCCCTTAGAATGAACGACGTGATTAAAGTGGCACTTCACCTCTTCCTGTAAAAACATGTATAACCCCAATTTAAGCATGAAAAAAACATTAGAAAAATCCCAAATAGAGAGAAATTATACAAAACGTCTATCCAATACCCCACAAAACTGTCAAAGTTATTATAAATAAGAAGGTTTAAGAAATATTTCACAAAACTCACAAAGGAAAGCCCAGAGCTAGTTGACTTCACCACTGAATTCTAGCAAACATTTAAAAAAGAATTAATAGCAATTTTTTCACAAAATCTTCAAAAAATTGAAGAGTAAGAAATAGTTTATAAGTAATTCTATGAGGCCAGTATTACCTTAATACTAAAACCATACAAAGACATTACAAGGAAATGTCTTACAGACCAATATTCCTATGAAAATTGACACAAAAATCCTCAATAAATACTAGCAAACTGAATCTAGAAACTTGAAAAAGGAGTAGACCAAGTGAGATTTATCCCAGGGCAATCAAGATTGTTTTAACATTAAAAATAAATCAGTATTATATACCATATTAATAGAATAAAGGGCAAAAACCACTCAATTGTGTCAATGGATGAAAAAAAAAAAGATTTGAGAAAATCCAACAAGCTTTTACGATGAAAACACTAAACAAACTAGGAATACAAGGAAATTGCCTCAACCTGGTAAAGAACATCTACAGAAATTCACAGCTAACATATGGTAAAAGATTGTGTAGTGGCCAAGGGAGTACTTCCCCTCCACCCTCTGAATGTTCACTAAAATAATCAAAAGACAAAAGGTAGATTAATAGAAGAAACTATATACGAATGTATTAACATGCAAGGGGAAGAACCTCAAAGCAATTATCCCAACCCTTCAATGGGATACAGAAGCTTATGGACCATCTAGAGATTCCAGAAAAAGTGGGGATTTGTATCATGGCAAAACAGGGGATGGGATAAGGGGTAGAAAAGGAGGTCTAGATAGCAAAGACAGTTTTGTTATGTAAATGAAACCTCACAGGGAGTAGCCCTCAGACAGAGTACATGGTGAATGTTTCATTCAGACCTTTAAAGTGTCAAACTTTCAGTTAATTTTTCTAAGATCAGCTCTCAGATCTAGCCTGGCTGCATCATGCATATTTTTTTCTGCAGATGCAAATCTTCCTCACAAAAGACAACTTATTAGCCATTCTTGTATTTCTAGCTCTTCTAAATAGCCATCTTGAACTATGTCAAAGAAATATATTTTGGGGTAAAAATTTTGATTTCCTTCAATTGCATGCTTTCCTCCTAAGATTAGTAACAAGACAAGGATGTCTACTTTTGCCCCATCTATTCAATATTTTACTGGAAATTCTAGTCAAAGGAAATAGGTAAGAAAAGTAAAAGGCATCCATATTTGAAATAAAGAAAGAATAATTTTATTTGTAAATGATTTGATCTTATATATATAACCTAAGGGAATCTAGTAAAAATGATTAGAAAATGTAAAGTTTAGCAGTACTGTGCATAAAATATGAATATAAAAGGACCGATTAAATTTCTAAACATTGTCAACTGAAGAATAGTAAGTTTCATAAATTTGAAGAGGAGAGCTCTTTCTTCTAAAAGGTTGCAACTTGTAGGCTGGTCACCCTGCAGGATGGGAAGCAAAGCCTCCAGCAGAACCACAAGGAGGCACTTCAAGGGAGGGAAGAGTAAGAAAGGAATTTACACTGAGGGGGTCTGCTAAGCGTACATATCCAGTGAGTTGTAGGAGGAGCTATGGATATTCATGACGGGGAGGTGCACCCATGAGCAGTGAGCAACCATGCATGTTACATATGCTCCATGTTCACTTTGGGGTGGAGACTTAACATTTAAATGCATGAGAGTTAGACTCTGTATGTCCAACAGTAAAACAGAGGACACAGAGACATCCTGTGTGCAGCTTCTGTAAACTGACCAGAACCAGTCAATGGTCTGTGGGCTCTTGTCAGAAAAGAATGCTGGTCACTTGTGTAAACCAGCAGTGGAGCAAGTCCCTCAAAAGGGCTAGTTTTGCTTTAACTCTTAGGCAGGAAAACTTAATAACAGTAAGTGAGGTGGGGTACAATGAGGAGTATCTGCCCTCCATCCCGTCATGTTTGGCAAATTGGTGCTTAAGGTATCTCTGCGTCCCCATGGCCAGGAAGGGGAGTCCATGCAGTCAGTTGAAGAGCTTAGGATTTTATTTTTATTTCTCAGCATTAGCAAAGAACAATCTAAAAATAAAGTGTCATGAAAAAAATTGAAGAATATATAAATAAATGGAGAGGTAGTCTATCTTCATAAATTAAAAAACCTATCAAGCCAAAAAAATCTCAGTCAGAGGAGGTTTATTAAGCCAAGATTTTGAGGATGTGCCCAGGAAAAACACAAACCGCAGACAAGCTGTGGCTGTGTTTCCAAAGAAGTTGGAACCTTCAGCATTTTAAAGGCACGTGGAGAGAAGGAAAAAGGGGGTGGGGAGCTTATGGGGGAGACATGCTGATGAGGTAGTGGATACATTCTTGTGAGGCCCAAGAAACCTACATATTATATAAAGCAAAGAAGTGAAGAAAACATCAAAATTATGTGATATCCCTGAGCAGGTAGAAGAATGTCTGATTCAGTGGTCTCCAGTTCTGTTACCTGTAAAATAAACTTGTGATTTATTATTAGTATGGAATCAAACAGGCTTTAGTTTTAGATACTAGACATAGGTATAATTTGTATGTCCTTGTTTACGGAAGATTAGCAAGAAATTTCCTTAATGAATGATCTATGGGGCCAGTTCTTCACAGGTACCTGAGGCTTTTACCTTCTCTCTAGCATAAGGAGTGGGGATGAGGAGACTGAGACTTTGATTTTCTTTTTACAGACTTAATATTGTTTAAATATAATATTACCTCCATTGATACAAAGATTCAACCCAATCCCTATCATTATCCCTATAGGCATTTTTCACCAGAAATTGACAAGCTGACCCTAAAATTCATACGCGAATGCAAGAGACGCAGAAGAGCCAAAACAATCTTAAAAAAGAAAAACGGTTAAAGAGCTCTCACTTCTCAACTTCAAAACATGCTAAAAAGTTAGAGTAATCAAGACACTGTGGTACTGGCACAAGGACAGACATACTATGGAAGGAATGAAGGGACATTCATCCCAACGTGTGGCTCCCTAGTATAATAAATATTTCGAATTAAAGGCCCTTTGTCAAGTCGTGGTCTGTTCTCAGTTCGGTTCTTGGTGCACTCTTGCAGAATAGTGACGAGACACACCGATAGCAAAGCAAGAGGCAAACTTTGTCGAGGAAAAGGAAGACACATTCGTCACAGACAGCAAATGGGTCCTATTGCTACAGGAGAACCTGACTATTAACTAAATTTTATTTTATATTGTCTGAGTTGGACAGACAGGCAGGTGTGGCTGCAGGTGTGGACAGGCAGGTGTGGCTCAGGCAGGTGTGGCTGCAGGTGTGCAGACAGGCAGGTGTGGCTCATGTGTCACTGTGATGTACAGCTGTTACTCACATAACCTGAGTCTTAGCGCACATACAGATTTTCCATGAGTCTCCCTGAAAAGCCCACTTGCATTGGGGGAAGGGGGGCGGGGAACTATAATGCAGATTTACTCTAATGACACGATAATTGGCCTGAGGTTACTTTTGGTTATCTTCTGTTTCTGGGAATCCCCCGCTGCTTTTGCAGTTGGTATACTGAGTTCTGATTGGCAGTGCATTCCTCCTCCCTCCTGCTGTGATTACCTGAAGCAGGCCACTTTTCCCCAACATGCCTGTCCTGGGAGAGCCAGAGGCTCTAACTATCTACCTACCACCTTTAGAGATCAACAGAAGCTGGAAGAGACTTTTGCCCTCTTTACTTAAAGACCAGAAGGACTCACGAGGAGAATACTTGTTTTTCCTTCCTCTCTCTGTAATCTCATTATCTATTGCAGAAAAGAAGACCAAGAATGTAACCAAAGCTGAATAGACCCATTCACAAGATAATGTCCATCTCCCAGGCTCATTCAATTTCCAAAGAGAATCATTTAAATTAATCCCTATTCTCCCATCCGTTCATCCCCTCAAGTGTCCATTTACTCTCCACAGTAACTATTTATTATCCCTCAAAAGAATCACCTATATTCTCCATCTGGCCCCTCTCCTCTAAAATAAGTCTATATAAATATTTGGTCTCCAATGGGATATGGGTTAATCACTTTGTCATCCCCCCAAATATGTTAATACATTCACATGTCACTTATATTAATTTGCCTACTAGGAGTTGATTTTTTATTGAAACTTTAGTGGGGCAAAGAGGAAATTTTTCCCTTGGCCCCTACACTATCAATGGAATAGAATTTTATAGTCAAGAAATAAACCTTTATAGTTGTGGTTAACTGATATTGGACAATGATACCAATACAATAAAATGGGGCAAAATAATCTTCTCAACAAATAGTGACGGAACATGAAAAAAAAGAGAGGGAGAGAGAGAATTGACCGTTTCTTCACATCACACATCTAAATTATCTTACAATAGACCAGAGATCTCAGTGTAACAGCAAAAATTCTAAAACATAGGAATAAATTTTTATAAATTTGAATCAGGCAATCATGTCTGAGCTATAACAACAAAACCATAAGCAACAGAAGAGAAAATAGTTAACTGAACTTTATCAAAATTAATTGAAAACTTTATTCTGCAAATGATACCATCAAGAAAATAAAAAGACAACCCACTGCATGACAGAAAGTGTTTACAAATCATATATCTAATAAGGGATTGTATTCATAATATACAAGGAACCTTCACGATTCAACAATAAAAAGACAAACAACCTGATTAAAAAATGGAAAATATATTTGAACATTTTCCCAAAGAGATATACAAATGGCCAATAATATATGAAAAGGTGCTTAACATCACTAGTCATTAGGGAAACGCAAAGTAAAAATAAGATGAAACACCAATTGACACCCACTAGACAGACAATAAGAAGTGTTGGCAAGGATGTGGAGAAATTAACATTCTCCTATATTACTGGGGAGAATGGAAAATAGTGCAATTGCTTTATAAAATAAGTGAGCAGTTTCCTAAAATGTTTATCATGAAGTTCCAATGAGACACAGCAATTTCACTTGTAGGTAAATATACTTAAGGGCAATGAACACATAAATGCACACATAAACTTGTGCACAAATTTTAACAGAAGCATTACTCACAATAGCCAAAAAGTGGGAACAACTTATATGTCCATCAACTGATGAATAGCTAAATAGTAGTTTTGCTATGTACAGAATTAAAGGTTAAAACTATTAATGTAAGTAGCTTTCTAAATACCCAACCAGTTTTACTTAAGAGATGCACTATTTGGAACTGAATCCTTTAGTGAACTATCCTATACATTTGTAACAATGGAAGTCTCTGCACTGTCCAGGGCTCAGTCAAGGAGAATGGCATGCTGCGTCCTCTATCATTTTCTAATGGATCTATGGAAATGACCAGTAGACCAAAGTGTTGTCATTTATTATTACACTCTGCCTTCAACATACAGAAGAGTGAGGAACATCAAAAGCTTTACTGCTTCCTGCCTAGGCAACGTATGCCCAGGGTGTCTTTATCCAGTAGATCAATATATTAGAGCCTTGGGAAAAGAACCAGATTAATCATCTATGATTACTGCAAGATATAACTGTACTTCTTCATCAAAGAGTATAAGCAAGTCTATAACACATCATATGAAATGAAATATAAAACTCTGGCAAATCTAACATTCTGTCATTGTTTTAAAACCACTCTCCTTCAGGCAAAGATCACTAATTTGGTCTCCCTCAAAAACTTAGGCTTAAATTTGACAGCTAAGGCTTTAGGACATGAAGAGGTGGGTAGAAGCTAAAACCCGAGGCTGCGTAATTCATCTATGGTCTGAAGCCAAGTGTCATGGACAATAGAATAAAAAACGCAGTCTAACCTCACTAGAAAATTTTTCTCACCATTATTTTCGGGAACCCCAATAATATTACTTAACAATAAATACAAATGAGTTGAGGAATAAACATCATATGGAAGCCATGGAGTTTCCCCTTTAGAACCTAAAAATTTTCAAAAGTATAGTAGCTTCTGCATAAAGAAAAACTCATTTTTTAAAAATTTTTTTGACCTTTTGCTAACAATAAGCAAAGCTACTTACGTAATTAAATCAAGTGCTTACAGTCACATCAAAAAGATAAGCCCATGCATGCAGAGACTGATTTTTAAAAAATTACTTGTAGTTATACAGGGGGGAATTCAATTGGATCTCTGTCACAATAGCGTATCTGGCTTTCTCAAGTAGTCACTTTGCTTCAGTCCACTGAAAAGCACTGTGTTCAGTAGAACAAATGATTCCAACAGGGAAATAGCCTGAATTATGCTGTAATATTTTCAGACAACATGTATGAGCAGTACTTCTTACCCAATATAATAGGATGCATGAGAAAAAATTACATAGTGAACAGGCTTATTTATGTATATATTTATTCATACCTGCTTCATTTACTAAAAAGGATTTGTGTCTACTTATAAAAAGTATGTGTGCAGGTAGGGAGGAGTGATGAGGTAGTGGGGGCACTTCAAATTTGTAAAGAAAACAAAGATATAGCAGCAGTATCGTGTTTAGGGCAGGTTTTCCACTGAACAAAGATTTGATTTTCGCTGAAATCTTATTCAAATATCATCTACGCCAAGAGTTACATACAGTCATGAGCCACATAACACTATTTCAGTCAGTGACACACTGCATGGTCCCATAAGATTATAACGGAGCTGAAAAAGTCATATCGCCTAGAGATGTCCTATCTATTGTGATGTTGTAGACCAAAGCTTACTCAGGCAAATCTGTGATTCAAAAAAAAAAAGAAAGAAAGAAAGAAAAAAGAAACAAAGCAAGCAAACCACCATGGACGTATTTCTGTAAAGACACCTCTTCGAAAAGAGACTCAGACAAGTTCTTCTGAAGTTATTCCAGAAGAAGGCATTGGTATCATCGGAGAGGATAACTCCCTGTGTGCTTTTGGCCCTGCAGCCCGTCCAGTGGGACACGATGTGGAAGTAGAAGACAGGATCATGTTGATGATCCTGACCCTGTGTAGACCTAGGCTAATGTGGTATTTGTGTCTTAGTTTTTCAAAAAGAATAAAGTTTAAAAATAAATACATAAATAAAGCTTAAAAGTAGAAAAAAGCTTATAAAATAAGGACATAAAGAAAATACTTTGTATAGCTGTACAATGTATTTGTATTTTAAGCTATGTGTTACTACAAAAGAGTCAAAAAGTTTAAAAAAACAAAAAGTTTATAAAAGTAAAACAGTCACTGTAAGCTAAGGTTACTTTATTATTGAAGAGAGAAAAATTTTCAAATAAATTTAGAGTAGTCTGAGTGTACAGTGTTTATAAGGTGCACGGTGCTGTATAGTAATGTCCTGGATCTTCACATACATTCACTACTCACTCGCTCACTCACCCAGAGCAACTTCCAGTCCCGCAAGCTCCATTCATGGTAAATGCTCTATACAAATATACCATTTTTATCTTTTATGATGTATTTTTACTGTACCTTTTCTCTGTTTTAATATATTTACATACACAAATAATTGCTATTGTGTTATAATTGGCTACAGTACTCAGTACAGTAATACACTGTGCAGGTTTGTAGCCTAAGAGCAATGGGCTACATATACCACCTAGACAAGGTGTGTAGTAGGCTATCCCACGTGGGTTTATATAGGCATGCTTTACATTACTTGCACAATGATGAAATTGCCTGTATTTCTCCGAACGCATCACAGTCGTTAAGCAATGCATGGCTGTAATCCTTGAGGATCCATTAAACAAATCAAGTGGCAGTGAAAGCTCTCAGCAACACCTCTGCAATCATAGAAATCATTTTTTCATCAGATTTGGTAGGAATGGATTCTCTTAGCATGTACCTTTTGGCTCTATGATTGAAAGTACACTGCTAGAAAGAAACTTAAATTGGTCGTGTTGCTTTATGAGACTGACGCGCTACCTACTGCGCTAACGAGGCACCTATGTGTTGCTTTAAATATAATACAGTGCTAAGATTTTTCTTTCTAAATATGCAATCCCTTGACCTTGAATTTGGAAAATTTGCATTAAATACCAGCTATGCTACAAAGTGCTTGAATAACTTTGAACAACTTTCTGATGTCTTAACTCCTACACTTTTCTCTCGTACAAAAGAACGGTGACAATATCTCTTTTCTACATATTACAATATTATAGTGCAAATACAAAAAAACTGTAACTATACAAATGATTGGTGAAGAAAATAAGAAACAATGAATTTGTAACAATTTACTTTCTGAAAATTGACTTCCCATGAACCCCCAAAGCAGTTATAGGAGCTATAAAGACTCAGAGGTTAGATTTGCTGTATCCCATATGGTCAGGGGGCAGAAGAGATAGAAGGTACCTGTTTGGCAGTTAATTAATGACAAATTAAAATTTGCACCACTTAAGAATCTATAAAGGATTTTATATGCACATTATCTCATTTAATTATTTCAACAACTCTTAATATCTCCATGTATAGATAACAATAAGAACTGACATATCTGAATGCTTTAGGACCAGGCATCCTTCTAAACATTGCACCCATACTGGCAATCACTCTTTTTATTACCACAACAGCTCTATGAGATAAACACTATAATTCCTTGTATTTACAGATGAATATCCTGAAGTAAAGAGAGACTAATTAACCTAAAGTTACCCATTCAATAAATGACACATTTATTAATTAATCTATTAATAATTATTAGTCTATTAATTTATTACTCTCTCAAAGCCAGGGCTCATGGTCTTAAGACTTTTCTAGAGATAAAGCTAAGATTCAAGCTTCAGCATTTCACATAGGCTCTTTAGCTAGTCAGCTTTGAAGGTCCGTAATCTTTACTTTGAACTGTTTTGCCTGTCTTGAAAACAGTGTCTGTGTGTCTGTGATGTGTGTAATGTTGTCATTAAAATGAGAATTAACGGAGAAGTGAACGGGCTTCATAGATATGATCATAATGAAAACAAAATGTAGTGTTTACATTTGCAGAAAGTAAACATTCTGACTTTTTCAAAACTTATATGAGAGGATATGCTTAATGTTTTCAATAAAATATTAAAAAGATATCGTAAAATATTTCATGTTTAATCAATGCCCCCTTAATGGCTGTTTTTTACACCTAATTTATTTATTTATTTATTTATTTATTTTTTGCTGGAAATCCATGCCATTGTTCTTGTGTCTAGTTACCAGATCAGCAGCAGTTGCTTTTTGGTTATGCAGTTTCGCTTAATATTTACTTATTTTCCAAAAAGTGTAAATAATCTTTAACAAAAGAAGAAATTTTATCAAATTCCCACATTCTTATATTACAGCAGTTGTTTTAAATGTTCAACAAGTACCTGATTCAAAATGCATCCAAATGTGAGAATATGATGATATTCATTTAAAAATAAATAAATGTAGGCACTCTTGTTGGAAGCAATTTTAGTATATCACTTGAAGAATGTTCCACTTAAAATTCTGTTTTAGCAACTTGGTTGATTTAATCCTGCTTTATATTCAGATAAACTAGCTGTTATTTACTGCCTGTATACTAGCTCTTCCACAGGCAAATACAATTCACTTTTTTTTTACTTTCCCCTTGCTTGATTAGCCCACAGGTATTAAAAAGTCTGAAAAAGAAAAAGGTGAGTCTAAATAGAGATAATATGGATGGGATTAAAATTTGTAAATCATTTGACAAAGCAGTGAACAAAAAATCTGCTACAAGGATGTTCGTTCTCTGCCCAAAGGAGCTGTACCTTGTAAACAAAATGTGACTCTGCTCATGCCATTTTTTCTACAGTGGAATAGACGGCCATTTTACTAACATGGATGTCATTAACTTGCAGAATAAAGGCAATGTGTTTTTCCAGAAAGGGGTAGATGGTAGCTTGGCATGCTCAACATTTATGTTAATGTGGCAGAAAAACTCAGTAATCCCAGGCAAAACTCTAGAGGAAACCCTCATGGTCACGGTTTCTTTCAGTAGATTCTACAATTTGTATATGTAAAGCTTGGTCTCCAATGTTATGGAACCTGGAAAATAAATAAACATTTTCTGGATCATTTTCTAGAAATAGGAGAAAGAAAAATGCATTAGCTCTTTCTGCTGAAAAGATTGAGTGAGAATAGAGGCAGGAAAAGCAAGTGAACCACACAAGCTTTTTTTTATTGTTTTTTAATAAGCACCATAGTTTTTTATTAACCTTCATCAAATCCTTCTTCTGCCTCCTTCATGATAAATGCTACCATAGAGGTGAAAAGAGCAGACTGACATCAATCTTGTTATTCTAGGTTTTGGAGAGGAACAGACACAAGCAGATAAGGTGGTGTTATAAAAAGGCCTCTGTCTGTTAAGCCAAAGCCAGGTAATTATCATCCTGGAGAGGAATTACAACCAAGATCTCAGCTTCTTTAAGGAAGGATCCGTGAGTCTAGAACACAAAATAATTTTCCCATCCTAGTGATACATGAAGCTTGGAGGGCTTAGCAGTACACACACCCGACCTGACGTGATTCACAGAGCAGGTTGGCATGGCTATAGCATCCAGGAGCTGCAAAAGATACATAGTGAATCCAAGAAGGAAGAGTGATTTTTCTGCCTAGAATTGCTGTGTAGACAGTACAGACTCTTAAGTGACAAGAATCTCAAGTGGCCAGGCCAGTAACAGTAATGCAGAATACATCACAGGTAAGCTATTTTCCATGTTTTTGGTCAGATCAACCTTCACTTGTAGGTCAAAACTCTTGTTTAGATATTGTAGTAGGTTCAATAGTGTCTCCCAAATGTCTCTACCCACTGGGAACCTCAGAATGTGACCTTTATTTGGAATTAGTAAAGATGAGGTCATACTGGATTAGGAGTGTGAGCAAAATCCAGTGAGTGGTGTCATTATAACAAGAAAGGACATGCAGAAACACATGGAAGGAGGAAAGCCATGTGAAGATGGAGAGAGATTTAAAGTGATGCAGCTATAAGCCCAGAAATGCCAAGGATTGCTGGGAGGCAACCAAAGTTTGGAAGAAGTAAGAAAGGATTTTTCCCCAGAGCCCTCAGAGGTAGCATGGCCCTGTCACACTTTGATTTTGGACTTCTGGCCTCTTGAGATGGGAGAATCAATTTCTGTTGTTTTAAGCCACCTAGTTTGTGGTAATTTGTTGCAGTGGCCCCAGGAAACTAACACAAATGTCATGTCATGTTCTTAGAGAAGTCTTATCTGACTGTGCCCTGTGCTTTATCTCAGTACCCCATGAGATCTAAAAGTTTTTCCATGTTATCTTATGCTCTTTTCTCTACCACATTTTAATGTGATTCTCAATTTTTAGGTTATTAATATGAAATGTCCGATTTTGAACCAACAGTGTAGTTGACTATATCTCAAACAAGCAGTACAATTAATCAAAGTATGTGGCTAAATTATTGACACGATTTTGCCATCTTAACAGCAGCTTGTTTATGCCAGCAGCAAAGAAGGCTAGAGAGTGAGTAGCAATGAAATCATGAAAGGCATTTTCCACAGCTTGTTGAAAATTGAATATTTTTCCTTGCAAGAAGTGGTCCAAAGCCTGGAAGGAGTGGTAGTCAGTTGGTGCAAGATCTGTTGAACACAGTGGATGACAGAGAGTTTCCAAGTCCAGCCTCTGTAGTTCGACCAGCATTGTTGGTTCAATATGTGGTCGAGCATTGTCTTACGAGAGGACTGACCTGTCTCTGTTGACCAATCTCGGCTGTTTAATCTCAAGTATCCTCACCATTTCATTCAATTAGTTCAAGTAGACATCCACCATAATGGATTGACCAGGTTTCATGAAGCTGTAATGGATAATCCCAGTGCTGGACTACCAAACAGACACCATTAGATTTTTTTGATGAATATTTGGTTTTGGACTGTGTTTCAACACTTCATTTTTATCCGACTGTTGTGCCAAATGCTTGCGATTGTCAAAAATAATACCTTTTTATCACACATAATAATATGGTGTAGAAATGGTTTGCTGTATGTTATGACAGCAAAGAAAGGCAAGCTTCGAGGGGATTTCTCTTCTGACATTCGTTTAATTCATACAGAACCCATCTATGCAGATTCTTTACCTTGCCCATTTGTTTCAAATGGTTCAATATTGCTGGAAGAGTAACGTCTAACCTTGCTGCTAATTCACATACAAGTTGATATCAATTCGCTTCCCCTATAGCTTTCAGCTCATCATTATCCACCTTGGCCTCAGGTCGCTCACCTGGCTCATTTTCAAGATGAAAATCAGAATGCAACTTCTCAAACCATTGTCGTACTGCGAGTTTATTAGCTACATAGTTCCCAAACACTTCGATGATATTTAGAGCTGTTTCCTTTTCAGTGGTTTCACAATAGAACTCATATTTGAAAATAACTTGAATTTTTGACTTATCCAGGGTTTTAGAAAAATTGCTCTAAAACACAATTTGAAAGATAATCACAAGTCAAACCCCTGTGCTTGAAAGACTGAGGATGTACCTTCAAAATAAAAATAAAACAAGAAGTGTCAAAGTGAAATGTCAGAGATATCAACGGTCAAACTTAATATTTGAGGAAATCAGACATTTCTTACTTAATAACCTAAATATTTACTGTTCTTTCCATGAAACAGTAAGGTGTTTGAGGGCAAGGATTTTGTCTTATTTATCCTTCTATTCCTAGGATTTAGTTTGGGGTCAGAAAGTCTGAATAAGTGCTTGCAAAATGGAGAGTTGATTTTTTACTATAATTGAATCATTAACAATATTGTGTACTTTCTACATATTAGCATTATCTGATTTAATTAATAATAAATGTCATCACCTTCTGTTTATAGCAACAGCAATTTCTTTAGCTAGGTCCTGAGAATACTATAATGCAGGATTCCTATCTTCAAAATACGCACTCTAATGGAATGGATTTTAAAAAATTAAATAACGGCTTAGAGAGCAGAGGCAATCTGCCCTTAGTATTCAAACTAAGGTCAGATGGATTCCACAACATTTGCCTGCAACCACTTGGATATAATGTCTTTCCCCATGAAAGAGGGGTGATTCTTTCTGGGTAATTTTTATTTGTGTATGGAAAGAGAGTCGCAGTACTGACTGGTGTGTGCTGATAGTGGGTTTCATGAATTTCAAGTCTACTAACCTTTACCCACATATGGCGGCTCTCAAACTGTGGCATGCATGATAATAACCAGTGATTCTTTAGATCCTCCCCAAAAAAGGTCTAGGTTGAAATCCAAAGATGTATCTTTTAACAGCCTTCCCTGGTGATTTTAATTTCAGCTCTGCCTTTGAGAAACACTGCTTCAGGAATTCTAAAAACATTCCTAAAGGAACATGTGATGTTTGTTCCATCTTATGTATCTTTGTTCATACCATTACAACACTGTGACATGTGCTAACCAATTTTTCTCTGTCAATACTCAAAGATGTTTTTCAAATTCATACTCAAGCCGCACAAACTTTCTTAATCATTGCCCATCACAATAATTATTTCTGCTGTGGTTGCACTGCATTTGTGATGCAATTGCTATTTCATTCTATCTTAACTATTTTTGCCTCCATTCAAATGACCAAGCACTTTGTGATGCACCTAGTTGACATTAGCTACCCTATTTTAAATAAATGCGAATTTAAATTAATATGAAAAGTTCATAAGTAAATAAATTTAGTAAGCAAAATATTTCTCTATAATCAGGTGTCTAGGAACATTTCCTTTCATATCTACTCAGAGATACTGGTTTATAAAAATCGTGGTAACAAAAAATATAAGAATTGTAAAGCACTATAATTAGTATTGTACCTGTTTCAAAAATTTTCTTGGAAAATTTAATATTCATACATAATAATATTATTTTGCCTGAGGAGACTATTAAGCCCAAGTAATATAACTACATGTGCT
Organism: Lepilemur ruficaudatus; assembly: GCA_963574885.1. Lineage (NCBI taxonomy): Eukaryota > Metazoa > Chordata > Mammalia > Primates > Lepilemuridae > Lepilemur > Lepilemur ruficaudatus. Next base: position 35,354 of record CAUYRT010036200.1, read on the forward strand.
GAAAGTGGTTACAATTGCATATATATAACCAAAAACCCTAGTAACAGAGGGTTTTATTAGTTCGTATTGATACTGCAGGTAAAAAAGAGAGTGCTTAAAAAAATCTTGGCGAGACTGATCTCTTCATAAATAGTCTCCAATGCAAGCTCTTTTTCAATGAATTACTAATGGTGTAAATGTATTGAACATTGCATCCAGACTGAATTCAGAAACGTAGAGTTTACTATTAATGAGTGGTAGGACATGGAAAAAGTTTTTCTAATTCAAAAATTTACATAGTTCTCTATTTATCTACCCTTTCATCCGCTAGTCCTCCTGAATCTTGGCCTAAAAAATTGATTTTGCTTTTGCACTTTTAAATACAAATAATGATCTCCTTTTGCTTCCCACTCACAGCTGCAGAATCCCACTTGGATTAATTTAGTGATTTATTGAAAATCAGCACATTGATCTCCTTTACCCTTCTCTTCTTGGCTTTGTATAGGTCCCCCTGGCCCCAACATCTGCAGCAGTATCTGATATTTAAAACCCTGTAGAGCCTGAGCCTCCCTGGTTGAAAATAAATTGCTGCTCATTTTGGTCAAGCTCAATTGGTTTTCTAGAACAAGGCTAAGCTTGATGGTGATGTCATGACCACTCAGTTCCTGGTGGAAGAAATTGATAGATTGATCATACTCAGAATGTCAGAGCAGCAATGCACAGAGCGCAAGACATGAGCTGCAGTGGGATTCCTGGGTAGTCTTTGTGGTGAGATTTAAAATCCTTGGCAAAAAGAAAAATAGGACTGTTGGGATGATACCTGCCTCTGTAGGTTGGCTTCTTCAATTGTAGCAGGTCATGTCACAGATACTGTAAACAGCAGGTATCAGGTAAAGTAATTGCTGCTAGGTCATTTACAGAAAATTCTGAAAAGAGATTTCTTTAAAAAGCATATCATCTTTTTTGAATACAATCTGCACCTAGATTTTCAGAGGCATCTGATCAACTTTGAAATTTCTTGCACATTACCTATTTATTAAGCATATGTAAATGAGAACCCCTTAAAACAAAATGGCTCACAACCAACAAACGTCATAGCCAAATTATGCTGACTGTGGAAATTTGTAGATTCAGAACTTGAAAAGAGTGTGAAAAAAGCATTTGAAGTTGCTTCTCATACAAAAGGCAAGGATATCAGTGGTAAACACTAAAGCTGGTCTCACCTTTCACTCTTTCAACAGCTATCGAAAGACAAACATATACTAGAACTTGGGGCCATAAGGTAAATACAGTATTTTTTCCCACTATCAAAAAGTTAGTTGTATAAACTAAGGTAGATTGAATACAGTTCAATGAGCACTATCATATGGATATTAAATTTAAATTTCCTGTGAGAATATATATGGAAAATGTTCAAGCATTATCTATCACCACGTATAAACCTATATGAGGGGCACCTCACAAAGGCTGGGGGTAGAGAAGTCTTTACCAGAGAAGTCTTTCTTTAGGAAAAGGAAATAGGCTGTTTTATAGTCATCATCCAATTTATTATAAATTACTGTAGCTTTGCTGGATTAATTAACCTCAAATTAAGCACCTTATAATTGTCTTAAGAATCTCATTTTGGTTTGACATAAATATAATATTTTCCTTAAAGTTTCTTCTTTAAAAAAATAAAACATTTTTTTCCTTTGTAAAACCATGCAACATGATTTAAACAGATCATGGAAAACCTTTTTTAAGGACATAATTATTCTTCAAATATTTAACACTTACTTCTCTCAAGATAAAGAGGTAATACTGTGGAGAGAAACACATGTGTCTGATATGTGAGTATGTGTATGTACCTATATTCTAGTAAGAAGGCCAGACCTCTCTAAGAGCTTAGGTGGAAATTATGTACATTTAATATAAGAAAGAATGGAGAGACTAGATCAAATGAAAGAAATGCCATAAAGAGCAATTTTACAATATCCTTCATAGCTATATATTGAATAGATTCCTCCTAGTTCATTCATTTAAATTACATACCAAGAGATAAAGCCAGAGGAGAAGCCCAGGTTTCCTGCGTGCTAGTTCATTTTTTTTGTACTCAAAATAAATTGGGTTGTCATAGACCAAAAGGCTAAAAATACTCAACTTTGCATAGTTGGCCCAACTCTGCATAGTACCTTTTACTGTTTTAGTGTAGAGGAGGGTCGCCTGGTGCTAAGTGGGATAAATGTAAAGTTATGACTGCAGGGTGGACAAGTCTCTTCTTAGAATTCATACCCTTCATGTTCAAACAGCAGAAGCAGCAGTAGGGAAAGATGTTGCCTGTGGACTCTGATTTGCAGATACCCACTTCCACACAGAGCACTGATGATAACATTGTACTCCTTCCTTTGTTCTATGAAAGGTGAACAGAAGTATTCACAGAGCAGAGCATTGTGTATGCCATTGCTACCTTAGTGGTGACAGAAACTTCTTTCTGTGATCTTGGTTTGCCCTGGCTTGACTTGGAAGCTTCTTTTTATTATACACAAAATACAGTGGCACTTCAGGATATTTTTCTGTTTTATTTCCCCAGGATTAGATTGTCCTAGGAATATAGTTCAATTGAATTTTGAATGACAGAAGTTGTTTGAAGTTATAATTTGGCAACCAGCGTTTGCCATTTGTCACAATAATCGATCAATTAATCTATCATTCAAACAAGTGAAACGCTCTTCTGAGTCCTGCACTATGCACCCAGGAAAGTATATGGCACAGTAGCAAGAAAATTAACTCATGTATTTCTTTAGTCTCTGTTAAATTAAAATTGGATTTATTTAATAGTGGTAGACAGTTTTGGAAGCTGGCAACGTTTCATGAAAACAAAAAGAATTTGTGCCCCTAAAGGTGATATTTTTATAAATACTTGAATGATATTCATTCATTTATTCATTCAACTAAAATACACTAGCCATTCTGTTAAGAGCTTGGACCATAGATATTAATAAGATATTAGCCTTCTTTTTCAAGGGATTGGTCTCTAATATGGTAACGAATAATTTCAGTATGTATATTTTGAAGAGATAAAAATACATTATTATGATTGTTATTATACAGGATGCATGTGGTTCTCTGAGAATATATAAAAGAGACAGTTTATGCAGAACAGGAGAGTAGATATTACCAGGTAATATTCCTCAAAGGTGGCAATTGAACTGAGCCCTCAAAATATTTCAAAGAGAAACACAATGAAACTCTGAAAGAGGTGTTGGAGGAGGTGGGATGGATAGAATTTCCTTCTCTTCAGACCTTGACTAGAAGCGTCGTTGACTGAGAAAATGTTATTGTTCTTTATTGCCTTATAATATCTGTTTATAAATCTATCTATTATATAGACTGGAAGTTCGAGAGCCAGATGTTTACTTATGTATGCATATTAGCTTCCTACACATGCCATGACAAACTACTCCAAAACTGGGTGACTTAAACAATGATGATTTATTATCTCACAGTTCTGGAGGCTAGAAGTCCAAAATTAAGGTGTCTTCAGGATTAGTTCCTTCTAAGAGGTACCAGGGACAAATTGTTCCATGACTTTCTCGTGGCCTGTAATGGTTTGCTGACGATCGCTGGCATCCCTTGACTTGTCAGGGCATCACACCACTCTGTCTTCAGACAGAGGGTACACATGTCTGACTCCATGTCCAAATTTCCTCTTTGTATAAGAACACAATCTTATTGGATTAAGACCCATTCTAATGACTTCACCTTAACGCGATCATCTGCAAAGACTATTTTTAAAATAGATAACATTCACAGATAACGAGGGCTAGAAATTCAACATCTTTGAGGGAAGTCAATTCAACCTGTAACAATATTCTAGATGCTCGACAAGTATATGCTGAGGAAATAAATAAATAATAAGAATGTTTTCTGAAAGTGACTAAGAAAATAATTATAATAAACTTTGATAACATAGAAGAATACATTTAAAATCTAAAAGTATTATAAAAAGAGGTGGACTGGAGATCATCTACTGCAATGCTTTTTCTCAATGAATATGATCTTGAATTTGTAATCCTCCTATTCTTAGCCTCTGTATAAGATGGGTACAGAATCTTGTGCCATAAATGGATAAACATCTGTTGAATTGGCTGCCTGCCCCCATCCTATTGTTTTGAAAGTTGTTTCTCCTCCCATTTAGATACACAGGCACAAAGGCAGGGGCCTGGAAGCTGCAGTCACTAAGCACTATCTTGTGCTTCCAGCCTATAACAGTTGTTTGGCCCAAGGATGGCCAAGCAGCCCACACTGAACTAATGAGCTCCTTCTTTGGGGAATTTCAAATTGAGACTTATGTGATGTTAACTTTGGTGACATATTCTGTATTTTAAAGGAGAATATGTATGTTTAATTTCTTTCAGTCATATAGAGTATGCTGTATATACACAGTAGCATACAAAGAGGACTAATGTGTAGTAAGAAAATAAAATAAACAATTGCCAGAGAGAAATAAGGACAAGAGATGGGGATACATCTAGCTTCTGGTTCTGCTCCCTTTCTAAGAGTGTCATTGGCTCCATTAAAAACTCTCATTTTATTTTTCTTTTTGCTTTCACTAGCTTTACAAAGTTCCTTTGAGAAGTAGTGTTAATAAAGTAAACTTTTGAGCTATAATTTTTAGAGTCCAAATCACGCTTGGCTACTAATTATATAAAGTTTTTCAAATACCTCTATTCCTCAGTAACTATAAAGGGGAAATAATTAAGTAACATAATTTATAGATTTATGGTAAAGTTAAATGGTATATTAATATAAATGTTATTTATAGATATTATATAACTGCCCATACATGCATATAGTATTATGTATGTTACATATATTTATATATAACTATATATGCAAATATATAAACATATAAAATGACAGATACATAATTACCTGTAAATACATAAATAAAGAGTATATACAATTGATACTTGAACAACATGAGTTTAAACTGCATAAGTCCACTTGTATGTGATTTTTAAAAATAAATATATTGGAAAATGTTTAGGAGATTTGCAATAATCTGAATTGCATAACCCAGACATATCAAAAAAATTAACAAAAAGGTATGTCATGAATGCATAAAATATATGTAGATTCTAGTCTATTTTATCATTTATTACCATACACAAATCTATAATAAAAAGTTAAAATTTATCAAAAGTTATTCATACAAACATTTACAGACTGTATGTGATGTAATTCACAGTTGAGACAAATGTAAACGGACATAAAGATGTAGTATTAAACCATAACTGCATAAAATGAACTGTAGTACACACTTTAGTTTTGTAATAATTTTGCAGCCGCTTCTTGTTGCTATTGCAGTGAACTGAAGTGTTGCAAGTATCTTCTTAAAATGCTGTGCAGTGCTAATCATCTCCAAGTGAGCAGTTTGTCTCTCCAGTAAATTGCATATCACAGTATAAAAGTAATCTCTCATGGTTCTTGCATATTTTTAATTGTGTTTAATGCAATACTGTAAACTTTGAATAATACCATGGGACCCATATGAAGCTCTACTAGTGATACTGGAACTGCTCCCAAGAAGCAAAGTCATAATATTACGAGAAAAAGTTGAGTTGCTTGATAGGTACCATAGGTCGATGTCTGCTATTTCAAGATAATTGAATTCAGCATAAAGACCATTGCAAAAGAAGAAAGAGAAATTTGTGAAACCATCATTGCAGCTAGAGCAGCAGGCACAAAAACCTTGCATTTTTGGAAAATACCTTTTAACTCATATTGAAAATGCAGCTTTTATGTGGGCAAAAGATTTCTGTGAGAAAGGAACACCTATAGACTCTAAAATGGTTTAAGAAAAAGTGAAGTCATTATATGACAACTTAGGATAAAAGGAAGGTGAAGGATTTAAAGCTGGAGAATGTAATAACAGCAAAGGATGGTTTGATAATTTTAGATGGAGGTTCGCTTAAAAAATGTCAAGATAATAAGAGAAGCAGGTTCTTCTGACCAACAGGTAGTAAATTCCCAGACACCATTAAGAAAATCATGGAGAAGAAAGGATATCTGCCTGAACAGGTTTTTAATTCAGACAAAACTACCCTATTCTAAAAAAAATGTCAAAAGGACATTTATTAGTAAGGAAGAGAAGTGAGCACCAGGATTTAAGGCAGGAAGCGATAGGCTTACTTCACTGTTTTGTGCAAATGCAGTCAGGTTTATGATCAGGACTGCCCTCATCTATAAAGCTGCTAACCCCCAAACCTTGAAGGAAATGATAAATACCAGCCGTCTTTTGGTTGTACAACAAGAAGGCCTGAACAATGAAAACTCTTTTCCTGGATTGATGTCATTGATACTTTGTCCCTGAAGTCAGGAAATACCTTGTCATTAAGGGACTGCTTTTTAAAGTTCTTTTGGTATTGGACAATGCCTCTGGCCACCCAGAACCCCATGAGGTCAATGCCAAAGGCATCAAAGTGGTCTACACACCATCTCTGATTCAGCCTCTAGATCAGGGAGTCATAAGAACCTGTAAGGTTCATTACAGGTCATACTCTATCGAAAGAATTTTCAATCCTATGGAAGAGAACACCAACATAGAAAACATCATGCAAATCTGGAATTATTAGACTATTAAAATTGTCATTTTTGTCCAGTCGACAGTCCTCTGCTCTACCAGCTGAGTTACCAAAGGGTGCACAAAATTGCCATTTTTGTTACAGAGAAGGCTATGAAAGCCATCAAGTCCCAAACAATAAATTGTTGTTTGAGAAAACTGTGTCCAGATGTTATGCATGACTTCACAGGATTTACAAGACAGCCAATCAAGGAAATTAAAGAGATTGTGGATATGGCAAAAAATAAAGGTAGAGGATACATGATTTCAAGATATGGATCTTGGATAATTTAAGATAATAGATACCACACCACAGTAATTAACAGAAAACAACTTGACAAAGATGAGTGCTTCCAAACCAGTGCCAGGTAATGAATAAAAAGACATAGAAGAAGCAATACCAGAAAAGAAATTGACATTAGACAATGTGAAAGCAGCACTCCCATTATTCAAGACTGCTTTTGACTACTTTTACAACATGGACCCTTCTTTGATACTGGCACTGAAACTAAAGCAAATGGGAGAAAAACAATTGTTACCATATAGAAACATTTTTAGAGAAATAAAAAAGCAAAAAATTCAGACAGAAATTACAATGTATCTCCATAAACTTGTACTGAGTGTACCTGCCTTTCCTGCCTCCTGCTCCACCCCTTGGGCCTCTCCCACTGTGAGACAGAAAGATCAATGCCTCTCCTTCCTCCTTCTCCCCAGCCTATTCAATGCGAAGACAATGAAGAGGGAGACCTTTATGATAATTCATTTTTACTTAATGGATAGTAAATATATTTTCTCTTCCTTATGATTTTCATAATAACATTTTCTTTTCTGTAGCATACTTTATTGTAACAATACAGTATATAATATGCATAGCATGCAAAATATATGTTAATCAACTGTTCATGTTTTCATAAAGGCCTCCAATTAAAAGCAGACCAGGAGAAGTTAAGTTTTTGCAAAGTCAAAAGCTATATACAGATTTTTGACTGCACAGGGGATCTGCCCCCTAACCCCTGTGTTATTTAAGGGTAAACTGTAAATATAGCCCTCATTTAACTTCATCACCAACTTCTATGGTAAGTATACATACACACACACATGCACACATCTCTAGAAGAGTAGTAATATCTTACACATAGTATACACACAGTAATTGTTAGCTTGCCAAAAAAGAATACAGTGGAGGGGCAAACTAGTACTGTCTTCTAGTGACTTTAGATGTTCTCCGTGAGTTGCCAGGAAATGATCAAGAAGGAACCAGTGCTTTTCCTTCCAGGGGGAGGTCCTTCAACTCAATCCTTATTTTTCTCTAAATTGTTAGGTACTTGCAATTGGGCTTCCCAAACAATTCCTCCAGAAATCCGGTACTGAAGCTCAGATTACGTACACCAGCCTGGCTCACACGACTGTTCTCACATCCTATACCAATAGAATAGCAGGGGTGAGGTCTCTCTCTCCTGGAGCACACCATGCATCCAGCTGTGCATCTTTGTACTCCTCTTCAAGGGAATGTAAGAGAATAGAAGAGAATGGTGTGCCTTATCTTACTAATCCTCCTCTTGAAAAAAAATTTAATAAAACTCATTTTGTGCCTGTATTAATTCGCTAGGGCTGCTATAAAAAAGTACCACAAACTGAGCGGCTTAAACAACGTAAATTTATTGTGTAACAAATCCAGAAGCTAGAAAGAAGTCTGAAATCGAGAATATTAATAGGGCTGTGCTTCCTTTGAAGATTCTGGGAAAGGATCTGCTGCAGACCTCTCCCCTACCTTCTGGTATTAATAGTTTCTTGGCTGTGGCAGCATATCTCCAACCTTCCTGTAGCATTCTTCATGTGTGCAGGTTTATCTCTGTGTCCAAATTTCCCATTATATAAAGATATCAATCATATTAATTTAGGACCTACCTTCATGGCCTGTCTTATCTTGATCATCTGCAAAGACATTATCTCCAAATAACGTCTCATTCACAGTTAGCAGGGTTAGAACTTCAAGGTCTGTGGGGGGACATAATTTAACCAATCACAGCGCCTGGATGGATGACCTAGTGGTTTTTCCCTTCCACCAGCACTGAATGAATATTAATTGTGGAAGGCAACCATCCTAAGAATAATACTAGGCATCGGGTCTTGGTTATTCTATTACAAATTATTTTCAATTCTGACATGGAAGAAGGTATGGTTGACGGAATTAGACACAGAAATAATTGAACCAAGACAATTATCCAGGATTTGACTCCGTGCTGTTCTAGATGCCGGTGCTCTTTAATGCCTCCTGCAGGCTGAATGCCATTGTTAGTTTCTCTAAATATTTACATAGTCAAAAAATATATATTTCAATCACCCTAAGTATTAGAAGTACAAGCATGAGTAAAGCAAAATAGTAAACCTATTTGGGATAGTAAGAAAAAGCTTTAGGGGCACATTCAGTAAATTTGGGTATGGAAATAAAATTATCTTTTGAGCATAGCCATGAAGAACAGGTGCAAAACGTGATAATGATAATTATGCAGTTGAAAAATATTAATAATATTAGAGGTTGTAATTATGTTATCCTTTTTAATATTTAAAAAGTAGTATAATATGTCATGTATTTAAAATGTGAAAAAAAACCACATATACACAAAATACAGCAGTGAGCCCACATCTTTCCACTCCAGTCCTGTTACTAAGAGGAAATTACTTATAATCATGACTATTCATAATGTAATTGGTGGTTATAGTTGCTAAAAACCCTTTTTGATTTACCAACATTAGATATTTTCTCTTAACTTTTTACCACATTAAATAAAGACTTGATTTGTTTGCCCTGCCCCAGGTTCCCTACTCCTGGTATAGAAATATCATTCCATCGCCAGCTTTACTTATGATAGCTGACTCAGAACCTTGGAAAGTCTTTCATGACTTCCCACTTTAGACTGGTATCATTAGTACTCCACACTTCCCTTCACTGCTCCTCCCTATATCTGTCTCCTACTTTCATATTGTCAAGCATGGAAATATTTATATTATTTATATTTATATCAGTCTTTTAAAGCAATAATCAAACCTTCAATGCTTTGCCTTATAGGCTGATTACAAATGCTAAATATGCATCACTATCATTTACATTATTACGACTATGTCAATATGATTCACTGCAGGGACAAGTCTTTTGAAATGAATATATCAGGCTCTCTAAAAGTCTAACACCTTAATCCCTGTGCCACTCAAATGGGAATGCTCAAATGGATTCTCTACACTTCACTAATTGCTCAAAACCATGCCAATTTAATTCATTTCATATTTGAATCATGCTTTTCTTGCACTGTTTTTAACATTTTTTATTTTAAAATAATCTCAGATTTAGCAACGTTGGAAACTAGTACTGAGAGTTCACATATACCATTCATTCAGCTTTCCTAATGGTGAAACTTACATAACCATAATACAGTTATCAAAACAATGAAATTAACACTGTTACAATACTGTAAACTAAACTATAGACCCTATTTGAATTTCAGCAGTTTCTTCCTTCCCACTCCATGGCCTTTTTCTTTCTGTGGTTCCAAACTGGGATCCCACATGCATTTATTTGTCATGTCTCCTTAGTCTCTTCTAATCTCAGGTAGTTCCTTAGTATTTCTTTGTCTTTCATGATCTTGAATCTTTCAAAGAGGACTGGTCAGTTATTTTACAAAATGTCCCTCAATTTTGGGTGTCTAGTGTTTCCTTGTGAGTAGATTGTGGTTATGCATTTTTGTCAAGAATAATACAGGACTCATGTGTGTTCTCATTGACTTTTATTCAGGGGTACATAATGTCCATGTGCTTTAATATCAGTGGTTTTAACCTTAATCACTTGTTTAGGGTACTCTCTGGTGAGTTTCAGCACTGTAGAGTTAGGTTTTTTTTTTCTTTTGTAATTGGTAAATATTTTTTTAGGAGATCAATATATATATTCACTTATTTGTTCAGTCCATTTACAAAGTTGCTAACACGTGTCCCTGAAAGTAACAGATTTATTAAATAGAAGACAGTGTTTGTGTATACAGTTCTTTTAGTCTTTTAGATTTACAGTAGCATCTACTATAAATAACCTATGAAAATACTGTTTTCCAAAATTAGTTAGGTCTTTTATTCCCCACCTCTTTGAGTATGGTTATAGATTTTTGTTTTGTTTTGTTTGGCTTTCTTCTTTCTTCTGTAATTTAGTTAGGCTTTTTGTTACTGTTTATATTGTACTTTAGTTTCTCTACACATGCTGTTTGATTTTATTTATTTATTTATCCGCTGTGGTGTGGGAACCATCACAATGATTCTCAAGAGTCAAAACTACACAAAAATGTATACTCCAAAAAAACATATCCTTTATTGCCCATATAATCAGTTTCAATTCTCCCTTGTCTTAGTCTATTCTGGCTACTATAACCAGACTGGATAAATTATAAACAACAGAAATATATTGGTGACAGTTCTGGAGTCTGTTAAGCCCTAGGTCAAATTGTCAGCAGATGCAGTGTTTGGAGAGGGCTTGCTCTCTGCTTCAGAGATGGTGTCTTTTTTGCTATTATACATCTTCACATGGTAGGCGTGGTGAACAAGCTCTCTCAGGACTCTTTTATAAGGATGCTATTCCTTTTCATGAGGGTGGAGCCATCATGACCTAATCACCTGCTAAAGACACCTCTGGTAAATACAATCTCATTGGGTATTAAGTTTCAACATATGAATTTTAGGGGAGGACACAAGCATTTAGACCATTCCATCCCTGACTCCCCTGAACATCCATGTCCTTCTCCCATGAAAAATACACTAATGACATCTCAATAGCTCCAAAAGTCTTAACTCATTTCAGCATCAACTCAAAAGTCTAAAGTCCAGAGTCTTAAATAAATATAATCTCAATCAGACATGGGTGAGATTCAAGGTATGATTCATCCTCAGGCAAGTTGTTCTTCAGTTATAAAGTTATGAAATCAAACATGTTTGTTATATGATTCCAAAATACAAGGGTGGGATAGTCATAGAGTAGACATTCTCACTCCACAAGGGAGAAATAGGAAGGAAGATAGGGCTAACTGGTGCCAAGTCCATCCAAAACACAGCAGGGAAAATATGTTAAATCTTAAAACTACAGAATAATCTCCTTTGATTCCATGTTCCACTTTCTAGAAACACCGAGGATCAAATTGGGCCCCCAAAGCTGCACACAGCCCTGCTCCCATGCCTTTGCTGGGCACAGCCCAAACTGTAGCTCTCATGGGTTGGCATCATGCCTATGGCTCTCCAAGGCTGGAGTTGCATGCTAGTGGCTCTACCAGTCTGCTTTGTGCGAGTTCTCCCACCCCCGTGATTCCATGAGACATTGCCCTAGTAGGAGCTCTCTGTGATGGCCCTGCCTCTGTGGCAGTTTTCTGTTTAAACTCCTAGGCTCTCTGGGGCATCCTTTGAACTCCAGGTAGAAGAGCCATGCCCCCAGAGCTTGTATATTTTTTGTAGATATGGAGATGGCACTGCTCAGATGCCACTTTGGTTTAACACATGTGCCTGTTGGAGGTATCCACATTGACCTTCTTATCAAAAGTTCACTTGGCCACACAACCTTGTTGTTCTCTCTTGAATGTGTTTTCTCATTTTTAACAAGCTGAGAATTTTCTGAATCTTTAAAGTTATGCTTCCATTCTGATTATATATTTCACCTTTAATTTGTTTCTCTCTTTCACATTTTACTATAAGAAATCAAGAGAGGCCATGTCCTACCTTCAAAATTTTACTTAGATATTTCTTCCTCTCAGTATCACTATTTCATTACCCATGAGTTTCTCCTTCCACAAAATACTGGGACAGAAACACAATTCAGCCAAGTTCTTTGCCATTTTATGACAAAGATTGGCTTTCCTCCAAGTTCCGATAACGTAGTCCTCATTTCTGTCTGACACCTCATTAGAACAGCCTTTACCATCTCTATTTCTACCTACATTCTCTTCAAGACCACTTAGGTAATCTGTGAGAAGGTTGAGCTTTTCTCACCAGCTCTCTTGTTCTGAGCTCTCCCCAGAATTGCCCTTTATGGTCTGTCCGTGGTAACAGGCTTTTGCTAACATGCACCTCCAACCTCTTTCAGCCTCCAGCCATTACCCAATTTCAAATCTGTGTCTACAGTTTTAGGTATTTGTTACAACAGCACCCCACTTTTCAGTACCAATTTCTTTGTGTTAATATTTAAATGGATTTTCATTTTTCTTGATATTAGAATAAATTTTTGCTTTCTTTACCATACCAATAATACCTTCCAACTTATTTCTCAATACATATATTGTTATTGTATTATTTTTGAATCACATCAAATTCTATTCCTAATTTTTAAAGATTGCCTCATCTTTAAATCTTGAATTTCTCACACAGTTTTGTTGTTATTGTTGCTGTTATTTTTTTCAGAAGTTTCTAATTGACATTTTCTTTTTATTTTGTTGATTGAGAAAGAATTTCCTTTCCCCTGGTATTCTATAACCAAGTGTAACGGCATCCATTAGAGTAATCTGACCTATAACTCTTACCTATTTCTCCAGAGAGGAGGAGTATCCTATCTAGCAAGCAAGCTTTGGAGAAGAAACTGAAGATATGATGATGCAGTTCCTTTTCTCCCTTTGTCATCATATATGATGTATGACAAGGATAAAACACCTGAGTGAAAACTGTTTTTTTTTTTTTTTTTTAAAGGCTATTAGAAAAGGGAGAGATATTTAAGTTCTTATAGAAAGTGACTGAAGCCCAATGACATGTGACAAAAGAAAGCAAAATCTAAGATAGCAGAATTGAATGACTCTGCCAGAGAAAGCCAGAACCTGGGACGCTTTTAGGAGGCTTTCAAAGCTCCTGATGGAGAATTCCCGGCAATTTTCCATAGCAATAGGGAAAATATCTTTTGAATAACTAAACAGATGAAAGGGGAGGTACTGGCAAGGTCAACATAAAACAGTCAAAATATTTTCGAGTGACATCTCAGGGTGCCATATTTATTGCACACAGTAAGCTTGCTATGGTCGGTTTGTGTCATCCTAACAGTCGTATATTAAAATTCTCACCGGGGAGATAACGGTACTAGGAGCTGGGGCCTTTGGGAGGTGATTAAGTCATGAAAGCAGAGCCCTGGTGTGTGGGCTTAGTGCCCTTAAAAATGACCAGAGAGTTAGCTAGTTCCTTCAGCCATGTAAGGACACAGCTAGAAGGCACCATCTATGTACCAGAAATCTGCTGACTCCTTGCTCTTGGACTTCCCAGTCTCCAGAACCGTGAGAAATAAATTTCTGTTGTTTATGCACCATACATTTTATGGTACTTTGTTATAGCAGCCTGAACAGTCTAAGACAATGCCTAAGAAATTTTACTCTGAAAGAAGCAAATATTTAAGGCAGTAAGGGGATGCTATGTAGAACTATAATAAAATCCTCCCAGGCCCAGGTCAGATGTTAGTCAGCAGGGAAAATAACGTTTCAACGGGTTTATCAAATTCAAGGAAGCCATGGACGAGGTATTTGTTCTAGCAGGAACATACACCTCAATACATTATAGCAACTTGAGTTGAAAGTTTGCTGAGGGTTATTTTCCAACTGAAGCAAATATAAGTAATGGATGGGAAAGAAAGGCATCTCAAGTATCTACAATTTGAGTAAAATGCAACCATGTTTCAAATGTGCCACTTTCTGAGAAAGGAAATAATGTGTTTTTGTTACTGATGTGGAATACTAAGATATACCTTTTTAATAGGAGATGGTATTTTTACCAAATGAATTTAGATTTACAGCTGATAGATTCTGGAACATTGGTACAAACTGGAAACCTGATAAGGCTGACACCTGAAAGGATTTTTTTAAACCTGATTTCTTTTACTTTGATATTCCTTCTATCATGGTCTTTGGCCACTACGTTCTACATTATAGAAACATAATTTTGTTTGTGCCAACATTTCTAGGGATAGCAGATGAGCTTGTTTTAAATTTTTTTTTAGGTGTGGACCACTGCTACGATGATATTGTAAGTCCTTTTATTTTTAACGTGAAACTCTAAATTGGCAATATCAATTTAGACAAGCAACTTCAGCAGTGCTAAAGAAATATGTACAACACAGCCCAGCCTTAAAGCACCTAGTTGAAAACCCCAGGACTGAGAGTGAACAGCATACAAATTGGAAGTAGGAAGAAACTTTGAATTTTCATTTCTTGGACTTTTAAATAACATGGCTAAGGGGATTTTATTTGAGACTTTAACTCTTTTGAATTTAGAAAATTTGTCTTTACATTACTGGAATATTAATTCATCTCTGGATATCTGATAACAGAATGGGGTTATATTCTGAATTTGAGTCATCTTTATGTTTTGTCATTTTATTATTTAAGTGTAATCAGTTGATGTTGTTGTAGAACCTTTAATGAACTATTAGGCTGGTGCAAAAGTAATTGAAGTTTCAGACCCTGAATTTTAAATTGTTGTAACCAGGCTCAAACACAGCTTTATTAACCAAAATAGGAACCATTACAATCAACACACTGTTGCCAATGAGAAATAAGTTTGTTTATTCCTGTAGTGTAAAAATCCATGCTTTGAGATTCAACAAACTCTTGGAAAGCATTCTCTGAATGCTGCTGGTTGTGGAAGCATTTTCTCTGCAAAAAGTTGTCAAGATGCTTGAAGAAGTGGCAGTCGGTTGGCGAGAGGTCAGGTGAATATGGCGGGTGAGGCAAAACGTCATAGCCCAGTTCGTTCAACTTTTGAGGCGTTGGTTGCCGGACATGTGGTGAGGCATTGTCGTGGAGAAGAACTGGACTCTTTCTGGTGACCAGTGCTGGCTGCAGGCGTTGCAGTTTTAGGTGCATGTCATCAATTTGCTGAGCATACTGCTCAGATGTAATGGTTTCTCTGGGATTCAGAAAGCTATAGTGGATTAGACCAGCAGCAGACCACCAAACAGTGACTAGGACCTTTTTCTGGTACAAGTTTGGCTTTGGGAAGTGCTTTGGAGCTTCTTCTTGGTCCAACCACTGAGCTGGTTGCTGCCAGTTGTATAAAGTCCACTTTTTGTGGCGTGATCACAGTCCAATCGAGAAATGGTTTGTTGTTGCTGTGTGCAATAAGAGAGGATGACACTTCAAAATGACTATTTTTTTATTTTTGGTCAACTCACGAGGCACCCAGTTATTGAGCTTTTTCACCTTTCCAGTTTGCTTCAAATGCCAAATGACCTGGTCAACGCTGAGTTCTTCAGCAACTTCTCATGTAGTTGGAAGAGGATCAGCTTCCATGATTGTTCTTAATTGGTCCTTGTCAACTTCCTATGGCCAGCCACTGAGCTCCTCATCTTCAAGGCTCTCGTCCCTTTTGCAAAACTTCTTGAACCACTACTGCACTGTATGTTTGTTAGCAGTTCCTGGGCCAAAAGCGTTGTTGATGTTGTGAGTTGTCTCCGCTGCTTTATGACACATTTTGAACTCGAATAAGAAAATTGCTCGAATTTGCTTTTCGTCCAACAGCATTTCCATAGTCTAAAATAAATATAAAATAAATAGCAAGTAATAAGTCATTAACAAAAAAGCATAAAGTGAGAAATGTGCATTAAAGTGATGTATAACATAACCACATTCATTTAAGACTGTATTCCAATATCAAAAGGCAAATGTCAATAATGCTAAAAACGCAATTACTTTTGCACCAACATAACATATGGGACAATGTGGCTAGACATAATTTGAGTTGGAAAATAGAATAGAAAATGGTGTTTCAGCTTTAGATGCAGAGTGAACTTGAAATTTCTCTGATTTATGTACTGCTTTAATCTATTTGAGATCCTTCTGGAAGTTAAATTTCAAATTCTCCCCCGTGGGAATTTATAGAGTGGCTGGTATTGTGGTGGTGGGCTCAGGAATGTGGAAACACTGCTTTGAGAAACTGCTGATCTCCTTGCCTGGGAAGGCAGACACACTCTTGGTAGATCAGAGGCCTCATGGTTAGATAGGTTGGTTTAAGTTAAAAAATCTTGGGAAATTTGGAATATGAGACTTAAAAACCTCCTTTCTCCTGGCTTCTTGAAATCTCATCCTATCAGGCCCCTCTACCACTTGAGCTCTCAGGAACCTCTTTGTGTCTGTTGAAGCCATTTCCTTAGAGGATTTTTTTTTAGGCACAGAAAACAAAGTTTCACTTATATTTGTGCAAATTTACAATGAAGTATATGCTAGATCAGTGGTATTATTCTGACTACTGGTAGGATACAATTTATTCATAAGCAACCAATGTAACTGCACCAGTGCGTAGCTATTGTGCTTAATATATTCAATAAACAGTGTGGCTTGTGAGGGGAAAATTCACAGCTGAGAGCCAGGCTACACGGGATCGTGTGCACTCATTGTGTACACCATTAGTATACTATGCAGGTAGGCATTTAGATTTTTTTTTTTTTTTTTTTGAGACAGAGTCTCACTCTGTTGCCCAGGCTAGAGTGCCGTGGCATCAGCCTAGCTCACAGCAACCTGAAACTCCTGGGTTCAAGTGATCCTTCTGCCTCAGCCTCCCAAGTAGCTGGGACTACAGGCATGTGCCACCATGCCTGGCTAATTTTCTCTCTCTCTCTCTCTCTCTCTCTCTATATATATATATATATATATATATATACATACACACACACACACACATATATTTAGTTGTCCAGCTAATTTCTTTCTATATTTTTAGTAGAGACAGGGTCTCGTTTTTGCTCAGGCTGATCTCGAATGCCTCAGCTCAAACGATTCTCCTGCCTCAGCCTTCCAGAGTGCTAGGATTACGGGCGTAATCCTAACTGGCATTTAGGCTGACATTTAGATTTTATTTGATAAAAATTTGGGAAGTCCAAGACAGGTTTTTATCAGAGGAATGACAAAGATTCATCCACACAACAAAATGTTGCTGTTCGGAGAATGGACAACAGAGGAGCAGGAATTGAGGCAGAGGGTGAGGCAGAGAGGCTTTCCCTGCCTACAACAGCTTGTACACAGCCCTGACTCTTTCAGCAGGAAGACCTGCATATTCTCTTAGATGTTTTGAGCTTAGAGGCATCTAATTTTAGCAGAATCCACAAAATATGAACATTTCCATATTTAATGGCACACAGCAGGAAAGCCCCTTGAGGAAGGAAGTCTTGAAGTTTCTCCAGGCTTCCAGCAGGAGGGCTCACTGAAACATCACCAGGGTTGGATCTGTGTCCAAAAACGAACAGGGCACAGGGCAGTAATAAGTCTTTCTCAGGTCTAAAGTACAAATCTGATGATCCTGGTACAGTCAAAACTTGGCCAAATTCACTACATTAAAGAAATCTCCGTTAGGATAAACATTAATTCCTTTAGATGGCTCTCTGCTTCAGTGCATGTGAATTAATACACATCGTGTCAGTACACAGATATTTGTTTTCAACTTCATGGAGAAATGTTTCAGTTCAGCTACTGTTCTTTGCAAGGGAAGTGTGGAAAATTATACACTTCCTCATTCCTTTTAAATATTTTATTTAATAAGTCATAATCCATGTGACAAACACTGTGCCTACAGTTTTTAAATCATATGAGTTTTCAATCTAAGTTTAGCAGTTGGTACCAGGCAAATGGCTAGTTTTCCCTAAAGCAATCATTTGTGCAATTTACAATGAAGTGTATGCTAGATCAGTGGATACACTACATCTAAGGTTCTGAAATTAGAAGGTAATTCTAATATAGATAGGCAAAATCTCTGTGGGACTTGGATTTCCCAATAGTGTCAAATTCAGCTGTATACATTTGACATTGATTAAAGGAATTTAAGAAAATGTGCTTTAGGAGTCTTTTTTATTATTAGAGAAAGAATTGAAACATGCATACATAGTGAAGGACTGTCATTGCAGCCTCCAGAAGATGTGGACCAGCATCATAACATTAGTTCGAGTTATACTGTTGTGCTGTTATGTAAATTTAGGAGAAAATATCTCCAACTTTCTGGGCCTCAGTTTTTCCATCAACTGACATCAAACCTATTATTCACTCAACGTCATTTCTGACAGAAACAAATAATTTAAAGGAAAAAAAGTTCCCAGAGTACTGTGCCATTTTTAGTAACTAGTGGGATATTTTTGATCCTGTTACTATTGGGTTTTTCTGAAATAAATTTTAAGTTATTTTTAATTTTTTGAAGGTTAATACATAAGTATCCAGCCAGATAAAATTTCATGAATTCGGTAACCAGCTCCTAGCTCAAGAAAGGGAATATTACCAGCATGTCAGGACCTCCATTTGCACTCTCTTCATCATGATTCCATTATGAAAATGCTGATGGAAAACCCTGAGTCTGTTCACGGATCTTGTCAACGATGAACTTCGCTGTACGGAAACTTCCCAAAGACTTTCCACTTGGATCATTTAAATTCTTCAGAAAAAGAAATTTCAATTTCTGTGTGAATCTTACCTCTCTGCTGGAAGCCCAGTGAGTTTACCTAATCTCTCTAAATACCATATCTTATATTCGCCTTAAAATGTGCTCAATAGCCATAAGTTCAGAATTACTTTACCATCTGCAAAGAATAAACTTACTCTTTTTTTCTGTGCTGGAATAAGACAATCCCACAAATCTACAAAAGGGTAAAGAATCTGAGATTCTTCTTGCTGCTTAATCAGTCTTTCAGACAATCCTTTTAATTTTCACATTTCCTTTATCTTACATCCAAAAGTCCCTGTTTTTCCCAAATCTACAGCCCTCAGACGATTCTGTGGTATGATTCTCTGATTTTGCCTTCTAGTGTAGGACTCAGCTTTCTTTACATGTAATACACTATTTAATTCTTTACAATTGTTTTCCTGGTTCTAATTTTTTATCATTTCCCTTTTTCCTTGTTTTTGTGCATATACACTTTACTGACATTTGAGTGGGGTATAGGAAGGAAGCAGAAATAGATACTTCTGTTCAATATTCAATATTCTGTATCTGCCCTGAAATGTTACCCATTTTCTTTAATTTTTATGCACATATTGCTATTTTTCCAGAGCCAAAGAATAATTTTTCAATAAATATTAGATAATTCCTCAATTCCAATTAAGAATCTTATTAAATTTAACTTTATAAATTAGAACTTCAATCAAGTTTTCTCCTGAAGAACTTTCTCTTATGATCTTCCGTCTGTCCATATGTTCTAGGTTTGTTTTATATCTATTTCCTGGGCCTCCCTGGTGTTTTTTTCTTTGTTTCTCTGTTTTCTCAATCTAAGAACTCTGATGACTTTTCTTTGTAAGTCTCCTCTTTTTAAGGTAAGAACATCGTAGATCATGTTCCTAAGAAAGAATTTATAGATTAATTTTTTAATCTTAAGCATATTTGAATATACATTTATTCTGCATTTTTTTTATTGTTCATCTGGCTGCATTGAGAATTCTACATCAAAAATCTCATTCTTTCAAATTTTGAATGAATTTTCCCACTAGTTTCAAAGCTATCATTTTGAATTCCTTTCATTTGTATGTCTCTTATTTCTTTTTTCTGTATTTATATATTTTTTCTGCATGTATATTTTCTGTATATATGTATATATTTGGGGTGTGTGTGTGCTTACAATATTCTCTGCTACACTATTAATATTATTTTTAATTAAAACTTTTTTTTTATCTCTGGGAAATGTTTTTGTATTATTTTTTGATGATTTACCCATTTAAGTAACCACTGCTTTTCTTTTTATAACTACTATTAATGGGAATTGATTTTCTTGGATTAATCTTTACTTTTTTCACTTTTATATATTTCATAATCTTCATGTTCCACTTTTTGGGAGATTTCCTACCCTGTTAACCTTTACAATCAATTATTATTTTGTTAATGAAAATTTTGACTTTCAGCAGCTCCCTCATATTCTCTATATGTTCCTTTTTCATACCCTCCTTTTTTTGGTTTACGGACAAAACATTTTCTCTCATTTTTCTGTTATATTAAAGATAGGATTATTGGCTTCTGTTCTTGACCTGGTGTCTTTCTTGTGAGTTCCCTTAGAGAAGAGATTGTTCATATTAATTTATTTTTCTTTTCGAAGGCTTTCTGAAAAAGTGTTGAGTTGTGCTTAACTCTTTATTCAAGTTTCAGACTAAAACACTAAAAAGCTGACAATTGCTCTCTATGTATGGATATAAGGCTTATTGACTTGTGATTTTCACTGCGGAATGATCAGTTGAATTCACTTATTTTTGTTTAATTATTTTGCTCTCTAAAGTGTCAGTATGAAATCTTTTCTCTGGGACAATTTAGGTATCCTTGAGAAAAATCCTCTACTCTCCCACCTGAGAGGAGAAATTATGTTTGCCAACATTCGGAAACACAGGGAAGGGAAATGGCTTAGGGTCTCAGCACGTAGATCTTACTTAATTCATTTCATTTATTTTTTAACCCAGTCCTCAACTTTGCCCTGTCATGCCTAGGATACCAACTGTGTGACTTGAGGGGAAGACTTTGGTGTGGTCCCTTTCTTTACAAAATCCTACCACATTCCCTACTGTTCACACTCACCTTCCCTATGAACTGTGCTTGCAAATCTTGGGGCTCTCAGAATTCCATGAGGGTGAAATGCCTTATCTTTCTTAGTTATTTGTAACTTTCTTTACCCTGCAATATTATCACTTCTACATTTGCCTTAGGGCCTCCAAAAAAGTGTTGCAATAGTTCTGTAATTGTTGCCTCTTCTTCTCTTCTCTCTGTCCTTATGTACCCCCAAAACACAACATGGTGGGGTTGCATGTTTTATAAATAGTAAGCACTTTTAGAACATGTATGCTTTTTTCCCCCCAATATCTAGAACAGTGTGTGGCATAAAGTTAGAGTTTAGGAGATTAGTTAGTTTTAAGGGACTAGTTATTGAAATCAGTATTTATTAAACTATAACAGATTTTGGAATATAAATATTATAGACAAAATTTGTTATAAGATAAATGATGGAACACCTTTCAGGACATAATTAAATTTTAAAATGATCATTTTGTCCAACTAGAGTGGCTTTTCCAAATATTATCTGTCTGCAGATTTTTTATTTATCCTTCATTAGTTTGGCCCAGTAAACATGTGGTCATCACTTCTAATATGACTTCCGTGGTCTGCGGGGACTTAGTCCCTATTTTGTACTGTTTTTGCATAATGTGTATATACTTATGGTTGAACACATCAATTTGTAAGTATTTGTTTTTATGTCACTGAGAGCATAAACCTAATCTTATCTGCCTTTTCATCTCTAGAAATAAATATACCAGATGCAGAATCAGGACTCCATAAATATTTATTAAATTTAAATGAACTGGCTATTAGGATATTATCTTTTAGGAATTATGTGGATGAACAGAAAACCAGATATTGGTATTGCTGCCAGTTGATTTCAGCCATTTTAACATGACCACAAAGCTCAGGGAATTTGGTTTTAGTTTCCCTGAAAGGCTTCTATTTTTGGTTTTATTGTATACAAGGAAAAGTGTGCTTTCCTACAGAGGGAATGGGGTTGAATAGAAAACAAATTACTCTCTCATAAAGTTTTAAAACATATACCCAAATCAGAATTGGCCTCTTGATTGGATTTACTCTATTAGTTTTAGATCATCCAATATGCCTTTTGGATGATTGACCATGTGGAAAACCTGGGTAGATTATCTAGTCAAAGTCTTTTCAGTATCAATGATTTTCATTAATACTTCAGCAACTGAGATTCAACAACTTTTCCTAGTACGTTTCTATTCTGAATGTGTGTGTGTATATGTGCAAATGCACATCAGAATGTTGTCCAGTGTCAAATGCTGCCCTGTATTTTAAACAAGAGAGGATTTATCATTTCATAGAGGCCAGGAAGAATTTTTCCCTCTATGGTTAGATGACTTTTAGGTTTTCACACTTGCAGTGAAAACTCACTTTTTATAGAAAAAAGCAACACCTATCCATTGTAGAAAATGCCTTTTGGTTTGGAGGTAGGGGAAAAAATGAGGTGGTGAATGAAAAATGATTTGCTCTTCTGTCAACCTTCAAAAAGGTGATTTTTCTCCGGTCTAGTTGGCAATGAGATTTATTTTGATTCAGCTCTATCAGCAATCAGGCCAAAGTGCATTGTTTCTTTTCTTTTACTTCTGTGTTTTATTTTTCTTTAATTTGAAATTAATCAAATCAAACATTGCCATGCTGTACCTTGTAGGTGGTGAGAAATAAGGAAGTTAACTTACAGTTGTGGTTTGGGTTACTATGCTTCACTGTCATTGATTGGGGCAGTCACAGTCTTACTGGTTGAATTTTAAATGTAGCCTGATGCACCCAGGCATGTGTCTTCATCTAAACACAGCTCCAGACATTTTAGCAATTAGAAAAAAAGCAATTGCTCTGAAGGTAGTTGGAAAATACAAATTGCTTGTCAAGTGAACAGAGTTATGTTCTCTTTACCAGAGAGAATATGATGGCGAAAGTTTGGGGAGATAGGAGGAAGATTCAATAGTTAGCAGTGCTGTTAGATAATTAGCCTTTCTGCATTATAAAGCCTAACTTTTGTTCTATGATTATTAAGATAATATACGATTTTTGGACTGATAACAGTTGAGTTTTAAAATGGTTGACTTCTATAGAAATGCATGTTGCAAAAGTTTTGTGATTAAGGAATACATATCTATATTTATGCATGTCATATGTATATGAATTTATGCATTTCATATATTTCTGCATTTCCTAGAACATAATTAATTTTCAGAATAATTAACAACGAATGCATTGCATTCTTTCTATAAATATTTCTTATGCCCCACTGATTGAATAGAAAATAGGACATCTGTTTTAAACATGCCCTATTTTACCTAAACTGAAACAGCAGGAGTGTCTTGTCACTAGAGGGCAGCCATAATCTGCTAGAGTCTGAAAAGATCATCCTGGATATCCAGGTTCAATTGCGGATGTGAGGGACATGATTTGTGAACTATTTCTCAGCTGTACTTATTTTAGAAAGAGAATATTAACATCCATGTTTAGACAGGCAACCAGAAATGATATGATTATAAGGCAAATCAAACAATGGCAATACTGTTTGTGTTAATTATAGGTAAATATATACCCCAGTCATCACAGAAAAAAATCTGAAAGTAATGAAAACGATACGTGAGTTTTTACGTGCATGGACTGGCCTCGTTCGCCTTTCCATTGGTTTGCTGTTGTTGTTGGGGAACCAAAGTTCCAAGCAAAGAAAAGGAAGTCACTGAACAAATAACTGCGGAATTCCTACGAGGCTGCTCATTTCTTCAGCATGTAGCTGACTTCAAAATGCATGTAGATCTACTGGAAGGATTTGGAAATCAAAGGCAAAGGAATACTTCATATCAACAGATGTTACCAGGATTTTGTAACGGGTCGGGGGGTAAATGCACTCCATGCCGACTTAAAGAACATCACTGCCAAGTAAGCTTTACACATAGTAAAGTTTTAATCTCTTGCCTTTAAAGAGATCTCCATGCCAAGATAATGTGAATTAAAGATCAGTACCCATTAGTATTAATGCAGAACTTTGGGCTTTTATCCCTTCTCTTAGAACCACCTACTCACTTATTTGAAAATCATTTGCATGATCTATTGAGCCCAGTAGAGGTCAGTAATAAGCAGACTCTGTAGTTCATGGTACCTACTGTTTCTCTCACTGGTAGGTTACTTGATAGAGGGGATCTATATTGCCTTCCGTGACATATACAAGAAAAGTCCTTACTATAGTTGGCAAGAGCATGCTGCTAAAGAAGTTATGTTTTCACTCTTTGCTTTGTGGCACAGAAAATTTCACAGCTATTCTGTATTTTACAGGTCACAAGGAGGTTCAGTTGAAAGAGTATGGAGAGATAACTGTAACTATTCGTATAGTAGAAAAATAATTTTAAAAGCATGCCTATCAATAGTATGTCTTATGACTACAATGAGATCAGATTTATTTGACATTTAGAAAGAATATATATGGCAGAGTAAATATATGCACTACCTTTATTTTTTCAGATGTCCATAGGATTCTTCTGTGCTTCAGAATTTAAAAGTGCTACAGAGTTCATAGTATCACTTTCTTATTTTATATTTATCCCAGTTTGCATTCACTAAGAGCAAAACTATATTCACGTGAAGGTCCACAAAGTTTTGAAGAGATTGGAAACCACTGCTCTCATGAATCCAAGTTAAATTTTGGATATCTATGAGCAGTAAATTAGTGTTCTTTTCATGACTTATCTATAGCAGTTTGTTGCTTGGTTCCACTGACAATTTCCAATTTAACCACTTTCTAAAATATATCAAGTTAAGAATAATGGGGTTAGAAAGTTGTAAAATTATATTTACTTTGCTAAGCCAAAATTTTAATTCATTCCATTTATTTCACGTATCTAAAAACAGTTTTGGTATACAATATTTTTATACTGTTGCCTTAAAGTTAAACATGCCAAAGCCCAAGAACAACTAAAGTTATTTAATTTTCTCAAAAATGATAGTGAAGTTTAAATTAAAAAGAATTCTTGATTTGATATTAAAAGACTTTTTTTGATAGAAGCCAGTCTCACTGGGGTTAGGTGGTATCTCATGGTGGTTTGGCAACTGTTTTTTTTAAAAAAAATAAGAAGTAGAGAGGTTGGAGGGTGGAGAGGGGTTCTTATGTTTTCATCTTAGTGCCTTACCTTCTTACATGATTCATCTCAGGAAAGATGCCTTGACAGTCAAGTGCAGAGTATTATTTGTCATCTTTAAAAATACCCAGTATTTTCCCCCAAATATCATTTAATAGTACTTACTAAGGGCGAAATACTGTACTGGATGTGTGTTTTGTCCTAATATTGCCAGGAAGCTGAATCTCATACAGGTTAAGTGCTTGCCCATGTTAGCCACTCGGGGTGCTAACCTGAGCCTAGAATCCATGTCTTCTGCTTCCAGATTCTCTTCTCTTCCACTCTGCTAGAGCTGCCACGGAGGATCTACAGTATTTTTCGTGTCCTTTCCGTTATTATATAGACATGAGACATTTTATGAAAAAGAACATTATTAGCCAATAGAAATAAATTCAACTGCTGTAAGTAATATAGTAGACTTCAGCATATTTTTTTTTTTCTGTTCAGTAGTAATTTTTTAAGCTACCAGCCTGTGGGCTTGTGGTGATTTGCACAATTGTGCTATGGAAAATCCATTATCCAGGGCACTCCAGGGTCTAAAGTTTATTTTGGAAAAGTAATAAGGATGGACCTGAAAAAGAAATCAGGCAACTGGCCCAAATAAAACAAAGCACTGGACCTAAGATAAATGTAATGTTAGGCAATTGCTGCCTTTGACCACCATGAACCCTTGAAAAACACATCATAAATTCTGTCATGGAAGAAGTTTTGTATCAATCTGCATCCAAAGTGATAGGAAGAGACTTAAGCTAAAACCCATCGGACAAACAAAATAGAGTTCACCAACAGGAAAGGGGAAGCTCAGTGCCGCTAAGCATTTGATGTGAACTGACTGCTAACCCAGAGCATGATACCTTTCCTCTAAGTGTTCTGGTATTTTATTTCATTGATTCAGACTTTTAGCAATGAACATAATTTTTTAAATTAAATGATTTAAAAGGCTTAGGCTGACAAGTTTCTGTCCCTTCGGTCCACACTTCTCCCCATCCCAGTCTTTAACTCTTTTCTTCATTTCTGTCATATTTCTCAATAATATGCATATTTTCCTGTCTCTTTATTCATCAACTTGATGCATTATTGATGGACTTCTCGTTGTGTTAAGCCTTCCCCTCCCCTGTCCTCCCAATATGATCATTTCACCTTTTTTGTATTTCATTCATATTTATAGATTCCACTATTATTGCCATGTAGGTATTGCTTACTGATGAGCCAAATTTGCAGATAAGTACATTTTCTTTATTTTACAAATTTTTCTATTTTCTTTTTTTTAATTTTAATTTTAATTTTTTTCTTTATTGAAGTATATATATCATGCCTTTACTCCATTAAATTTTTCTATTTTCTTAAAGGTAAGAATTGTCTTGTTCTTACGTTTTTCATTTTGGCTGTTTTGTTTATTTGTTTGTTTGGTTTTTTTAGTCTATAGCTGAATCTTCTTATGTTCTCTTTGTGAAATGCCTCTCTAGAGGTTTTCCCACATGATTAAATCTAGTGGTTCCAGTTCGTCCCCACTGGGATTCTTCATCCTGGAGTCCTTTGTTTTCCTCCTCATCTGAGCTGGCTGCTGTCCTGAAGCCTGACTTTGCTGCCATTGTAGGAATTCTCTTACCTCCCTTCTGGGCATTTGATGCAAGTAACAAAATACCCGGGCTCACACTGGCTCAAACAATAAGGATACAGTAAATATAATCTCAAATAATCTCAAATTATAGGAACCTTGAGGGAAGAATGGGCTTTAGCACCTCCTCTTTGCAATTTTCCGGGTTCTCTCTTCCTGCCTGGCTGGCTTCACCATCAGCTTCATCGTCTGCTAGTGGCCAAATAGCTGCAGCTCTTTCAGGCATCACATGCAGAATCAGCAATAGCCAAAGGAAGAAAGCAAAGGAACCAGCATATTCTATGACTCTTTCTTAGGAACGAGGGAACCTTTTTCTCAGAGCCCACTAGTGTCTCGTGATTATGCCATCTCATTTTCAGAATGAAGTCACATGCCCATTCTTAAATCAGTTCTTGGTAGTGAGGATGGCAGAGATGACTTTGATGGGCTTAGATGAACCAGGATCAACTTTCGGAGCTAAATATGAGGGCACAATCAGCTGAGTTAAATGGTTAGGGAGTTAATTCCATATAAAATCAGGGTTTTCTTAGGGGTAGAAATCAATTTTAGTTAGGCTACTACTAATATCAACTGAAGGAAGTAAAAGTTTTGAGGCTTTTCATGAATTAAAATGTCTCCTTCATACCTCCATATTTGATTTATACTTCAGCTAAGGTTAGAGTTTTAAGTCGAAAACCATTTTCACTCAGAATTTTGAAGTGTTGCTCCATTGCCTATTCCCTTCTAATATTGTTCCTGGCTATATTTATGCTGCATCCATTACCCCTACCCGAACTTCTCCTCTTCTAAGTTAGAGGCCATCAGTAAAATGCCCCAGAGGTCTTTTGGATGGCTTCCGAGATACTCTGCTTATCCACTTTGATAGGTAAAGTAAGGGACAAGCAGTTAGGAAGCTTGTGTTTTGGTCTATTCCAGTCTGCATGATCTTGGACAAGATTCATCTGCCTAACTTCATCTATGTCTAAATTTTCATAAATCCTAAAAGAAATAATTTGATCAGCACACATCTCTTTAATACCTGCCTATAAAAATTTGGCTTTAAAATAAATTTTGCTAATTTTCCTATTAAGCAGAAACATAAATTATTACTTTCAGTGACTCTAAGCAGTGCCAGATCCACTTTGCAGTTATATCCATTTAAGAAATCATCATAGCTTCTAAGTGAAGTCCTCATCAAGAACTTTTACTGTGAGGCTGTAAGGAAACAAATTGTTTTTGTTCCTCTTCTCTCCTGCCTGGCTCTCTGCCCCCCATATTCCCATCACATACATACACACACACATACACACACACACACCCCTTCCACAAAGAGGGGGAAAGGCATATATAACTACAGAAAAAGCCATTCTTTGCCTTGAAGGTGTGAGAACTACCATAATTAGTACTAAAGTGGAAACCAGCATATGATAACAAACTCAGCAGCTATTTGTACTGAGGTGTGTGAACAAGGTGTTAAGAACAGTGTAATTTCATGTAATTTAGCAATATTGTATAGCTATATTATGCATTACATATAAAAACATAATTACAGCTATACCTATATCTACCTATCTATATATTAATGTATATATACATACTACATATTACATATCAAAAACAAAAAAAATTAAAAACCTATCAGCAAAGCAATTTTTGAGTAGGGGGCTTTTGTGGCATTTAGTAGGCTCTCAGAAACTCCTGGTTGGCTGAATGGATGAACAGATGGACAAACAGATGAATGAATCTTGATTTAGTAAGACCAGCATGGAGGCTAGGTTATACAGGAGAATGTGGAGACAGGGAGATCAGCTAGGACTAACCCAGTTGAAGTAATAAGACTATTTTTTTGTCTTAAAGATGAGAAAAGTTTGCTTTTCTGATTGCCTACTGCTGTTCACTTGACTCTTAGTCTTGTGAGCATCTAAGAGTAACAAAAAACTATCCATGTTCACAGGTATTGGTTTCTAGATTTGTCTTCCCTAATGTGTTTCCACCCATTTCCTCACCTGTTCTTTGTGTTCTTTAAGTTTTATTTGGGGGCAAAAGATATTTTCAGTGCTTTGTGATGGTAGTTTGGGCCTGTGTGTTCCTGAGGAAGTTGGCATCCTCTCCA
This sequence comes from Lepilemur ruficaudatus, assembly GCA_963574885.1. Classification (NCBI taxonomy): domain Eukaryota; kingdom Metazoa; phylum Chordata; class Mammalia; order Primates; family Lepilemuridae; genus Lepilemur; species Lepilemur ruficaudatus. Next base: position 64,297 of record CAUYRT010036200.1, read on the forward strand.
CCTCTTACTTCCAGTTCCCACCCTTAGAAAGCTCTTATTTGTCTGTTGCTGAATTCTTACAGGAGGGTAAGGAAAATTCCATTGTCCTTTCTCACTGTTGTGTTCAGTCTTTTGGTTTTTTAGTTTTTAACTGATAGAAAAGCATGCACGTTTATCAAATGAGATAATGTATGAGAAAAACGCTCTTGAGAAACTTGTAATAGGGTCACAGAAATCATTATACATGTGGTCCATCTTGGATACATTTGTAACACCATGCAGTTATGTTGAATTTCATAATGAAAGCTACATCATCTTATGTGTTTTAGATGTGTCAGAGATTACACTGCATGCAGCGTTGTGTTAGTATTGTATTTCATTATATCCCAATTCTTTAAAAGTTTTAAATTCATGTGTATGTTTATGTATGGCAGACTGAATTCTTCAGGAAGCAGATTCTGAGATTTACATTCAAGAGGTTTAGTAGGGAGCGTAGTACTGGGCAGTATTGGGCTGTGTGGCATCATGAGGCTTCAGCCAGCCCTACAGAGAGCTCTGTGGCCGGAATGGTCCTTTAGAGTTACCTCAGCTTGGGGTGAGGGGGCCAGGCCTTTATACCCTTTATTTGTTATCTTTATTAGTTTGGGGTAATTTGCAAACAATATGCAAAAAATTATCCCCAAAACATAGCAGCTTAAAACAACAAACATTCATTACCTCATAATTTCTGTGGGTCAGTAATCTAGGGGCAATTTAGCAGAACACCTCTAGCTCAGGATCTCCCACAAGGCTACAGTCAAGGTATTGGCCAGGGCAGAAGTCATTTCAGGTCTTGACTGAGGCAGGCTGCTTCCTAGCCCACTCACATAGCTGTTGGCAAGCCCTCAAATTTTGGCAGGCCTCAAGCCCTCACTGACTGTTGGTGGAAGACACCAGCTTCTTTCCAGGTGGGCCTCTCCCTAGGACAGCTCGCAACATGGCAGGGGGCTTCCCTCAGAGCAAGCAAGCAAGCGAGAGTGCCCAAGACAGAGGCCACAGTCTTTGTTACCCAATCTCTGAAGTGGCATCCCATCCCATCACTTTTGCCATACTATATTCATTAGAAGCAAGTCACTGGGTCCAGCCCACGCTCAAAGGGAGGGAATAATATATGGGCATGAACATGAGGATTCAGGGATCTTTGGTGGCCATCTTAGAGGCTGCCTACCAACCCCCATAGCAACGAGTCACCAGATGCAGGCTGCCCTGAGAAGGGAGTGTGACTTTGGGTAAAGCGGCTCTCTTTAGCTGCACCAGCTCCCAGAGGGGCATATAGCTGAGGGTTGCAGGCTGGAAACATTCCTGATAGCTGGGGGAATCCCCTTAGTCCTGAATGGGATCAGGATGGTACTGAACAGCTCCCACATCAATATGTATAGCTCTTAGTTAGCCAGAATATTTAATAAACCAAAGTTTATTAGTCTGTTGTGTAAGCTGTGCAACATGTAATATTTTGTTATCTATTTTTAAAAGAGAAATTATGTTGTGCCTCATGTATCAGAATCACTTTCTTTTTGATAAAGTTCAGTTCCGATTTTGCAGTGATTTGTTGTTAAAAACTATTTTAAGGCCAGGTGTGGTAGCTCACGCCTGTAATCCTGGCACTTTGGGAGGCTAAGAGGGGAGGATTGCTTGAGGTCAGTGGTTCAAGACCAGCCAGAGCAAGAGGGAAAACCCATCTCTACAAAAAATACAAAAATTAGCCAGGTGTGGCCAGTGCCTGTAGACCCAGCTACTCGGGAGACTGAGCCAGAAGAATCGCTTGAGCCCAAGAGTTTGAGGCTACAGTGAACTATGATGACACCACTGCACTCGAACCAGGGAGACAGAGTGAGGGACCTTGTCTCCAAAAAACAAACAAACAATGAAAACCTATTTTAACTGAGCTAAGAGATCTTAAATGCAAAAGCATTTTGAAAACAATATTTACCCTTTTTCTAGATACATAAAATTGACAAAAAGAGCTAATAGGTGATTAGGAACAATGGATTTCTTTTTCAGAGTATGAATTTCAGTAAAGTTATAAGAATTTATATCTTCTTAATCCCCTAACTTTTTCATCTTTCAAGCATGGTTTTGATATCCTTTTCTTTTTTTCTTTATTTAGTAGGCAAAGAAGAGCAAGTCCCTGATTTTGTCACTTTTCTTTATCAAATAACCAAAGGAATTGCAGCAAGGAGTTATGGATTAAATGTGGCTAAACTAGCAGATGTTCCTGGAGAAATTTTGAAGAAAGCAGCTCACAAGTCAAAAGAGCTGGAAGGATTAGTAAATACGAAAAGGTCAGAATGATTGTGCTGCATTTTTTGTTTATAAAGAAACCTTCAGAGTTGTCCAAGGAAGAAGATTGTCCTGTAAATGAACATCAGATCTACTTTTAAGCATCTCTTCAAATATTCTAAATCATTTAATTACGATAAAGTGAAAACAGCTCTTGACAAAGCTCAGGTGACTTCAGTCCATCTTTACGTATTAGTCAGATTTTATTAAGTTGCTAAATTGGTTTTTCAGTCATTTTTCTAAAGAATTAAGTTGACTCTTTACTATATGCCAACATATTAGTTGTTTAAAACATTCAGTTATAAAAAACATTACTGAAAGAAACTTCAGCATTTATAACACCCGGAAGACTTCTTTTATTCATATATTACGTTCAGTTATGCAGTGATTGCATTCAGAAATTAAGAATTCTATCAGGATATGAATGAAAATAATAATGTTATATAACCATATAATCATAGTCAGTATCCACACATCACTTATTTTGTGGATTGTTTGTGACAAATTTTACCTTCTCAACCGGTTTCTCTCTGTCACCTTGAATGCTTTCTACCTTTTACCCTTGCTGTCTCGCAAGTATGGAGTCAGCATGTTAACTAATATTAGTATAAACCTGAGATATGCTTTGGAAGGATGATATTCCTAGGAATATATCATGTTAATAAATAGTAAATGACAGCCTTTTGTATCCCAAACATAAAATTATAAAACATCATAAGCTCTCCATCCACCTGCTGTCCCACCACTGCCTTACCCAAAGAGTCTGATGTGCTGGGGGCAGAGCATTAGTGTCCTGGTCGATAACCATGTGACCATGAGTGGACAGGTTGTTGATCAAATAGAAAGTCTTCGCTGGCTACTGGTGGTCCCCATGAGATACTCCAAGAATATTCTTTAGTTCTGAGAATCATTACCGAATTTCAGTATTGAAATATTAATACCTATAATATTAGTTAAAGAAACAGTTGCTAACTTGTATGCTGAAGAACAGCTGTGCAGTCGGCTCTTCCTCCACCTCCTTCTTCCTGGGGTTCTGCCTTGCACGCCACACCTTGCCGTGGTATATGGCACTTGACCAAGTCCATAGTGCTGGGACTCTATGAATGGTACATAGCCGCCTCCATCAACACTGTGTCTGGCTCATTTTCACCATGCCAGATCAGAAACAAAATGCCAGAATCAGTTTTAACCTATTTCTGTTACAAGACAGATTAAGATAAAATTTTTCCTGAGAGGAAATTATGAGAATTTTAAAATAAAGTTAGTCCTTGTTCCGCTGCAAAGTCCAAAGACAAATTTAAATCTTCTTTTATTGTTGTCTTATTATTATTGTCATTATTCTTTTTCCCTGAAAAAATTAGAATAAAACTTTACTACAAAGGATATATATGCAAGATGGCAATAAAATAGGATAGTTTACACTTGTTGCTGCTAGATAGCCTATAAAGCAAGAACAAGAAAATTCACAGAAAACTCATAAATATTTTAACTCTTCCAACTAGTACATGACATTTTGAAATCTAGAACATTCTACCAACAAGATGAGAGAATTATTGGAAGAGCTTGTATTGGGATGGAATCTGATAATGTATTAGGATACTATATTTACTATCTTACTTTTTCACTAAAAGTGCTTACCCCATCAGTTCCATTGGCCAGATCAAAAAAATCAAACTGACTCTCATGCCTTCATGTGGATTTGTCATAATAGTACTTACTGTGTGTAGAAACCAGTTGGAGCAGTCATTTGCGGCAGCCTAGACACTGAGCCAGTTACTGCTCTTACTGTTCTACATACATTAACTCACTTAATCCTTACAACACCTCTTGAGTTAGGGACTGTCATTATCCCCTTGCTATACTTGGGGAAAGGGAGGCCAGCAAGAGCTGGAAACTGACCCAGGGTCTCATAGCTAGTTGGCGGTGCATCAGTAATTGGAACTCAGATACTCCAGCTCCAGACCCTAAATACTTAACTAGGTTGCTACTTTGCAGGACAAAAAGCAGGTCTATGTTATGCTAGCATTTTACTCATTCATTAGCTAGCTTTGTTTTATTAAATTAGTTTTATTTTCATCCTGGGAACACGCCACGGGAGTGTTTTTGTCTTTAGGTGCAAATAGGCACACAAAGCTATCCTATGGCAGAGTTAGATGTGGGAGGAGGTCAGGTTCTCCCCTTTGGGGGTAGGAATTTTAGGAGAAGGCACGGAGGCAATAGTGGTGATCAATAACCTTGGTCCCTTGATTGATTACAGCAGCAGCTCTGAAAGCTCTTTTTGCCAGAAAGGTGACACTGACACAGCTTCCTAATCACAGAGCCTGCCTAGTATTGTGTTGTCATAGATTTTTTATAGCTTCCCTTGAGACATATTGTCCCCCAACAATTTCATTTATTAAATAAGTAGTATTTTCTTTTTTCTCCAGGAAAAGGCTGAAGTATTTTGCTAAGTCGTGGACAATATACAATGCAAAAGACCTGCAAAAGTGGACCAATGAGTTTGAAATGGAAGGAACACAGACTTCTCTTCCTGATTAAAATGAAGACTGAATTTTTGAACAAAAAATACCAACTGTACAAAATAACTCTCCAGTAACAGCCCATCTTTGTATAACATGTGAGCATAAAATTATGACCGTGATATATTTCTATTGGTAACAGAGGCTCTCTGAAGAAAGTCTTTTTCAGGTTACAGTCTTTCTGACTTTTCAAAGTATAAACGCTTTTGAATATTAAGGACTTCCACCATGTAATTAGAAAATTTCATGGAAAATAAGTTTCACATAAAATCAAAACCTTCTAAATAAAGTCTAAAGTGGTAGAATGCAATTGATGAACTTTTGGAGGATGATATAAAAATTTACTTCATATTTTTATTTGTTTCAGTTTAGATAGTTGGCATCTGGGTCAGTTTGGCAGGAATCTACCCTTGCATTTGAACTAAAATAATTTTAGAATGCCACCAGTTTATTCACCAAGAACATAAGAATTTTTTATAAGAAATAAAAAGAATTATCAAGCTTTTAGAAACTAGAGCACAGAAGGAATAAGGTCATATGAAATTTGAAAAGTTGCGTATTTTAAGCACTTTAAGGATTATTGGATGAAATTATTTGTCATGCAAATAATATGTCATGAATACTTGCTATAGATTATGGCATGTCTTGTTGAATTTTGATGTTTTCAAGTATCTGGCAATTGCCATTGTTTAAGTTTAATTATGGAGCCAAGGTTGCTACTCTGACCATAGCAATAAACAGAACTGAACTTGTTCACTTTGGACCTTTCTATTAACCAACATAGCAAATGTATCATCTCCCCAGTATTCAGCCTTGTAGCTTAGTTGATTCGTAACAGCCCTCCCTCCATGCAAGTTTAGGGTGACATGTGCTCAACTATGTCCCTGGGTTTTTTACAGCACTTACAATATGGTTTCTCTTATCCATGTGTTCTTTTGGTTTCTAAATATATGATCTTGCACAAAGGCTCTCCATCCTATTTCCCACCGACTTAGTATTTTGGCTCAGTTAAGTGTCTTCCCCACATTTGATGGGCATGTTTATAATCCCTTCTTCTTATTACCTTCAGTGAGTCTAGCAGTGACTCCAGACATAGGAGTCAATACAGTGTCCCCAAAGTTGATGAAGAATGATTTGTTGCTTCACTTTTGAGTGGCTCACACGTTAGCTCTCTGATTTGCAGCCCTTTTGGAGTTTAGGGTATGATGTAGTTTGATTGATTCCACCACTCCTCCAGAAATATTAACATGTAGTGAATTTCTCAAAATTGTCTCAAAATAGACTTAGTTGGAATGTACTCTTTACATTTAAAAAAAGCTAAATTGTTTCAATACTCTGTATGACTGCAAATGTTTTATATTCTAAAACATTTAAGATTTCAGAGATGATGCTGTAACCTCACTGGCAGGCCAGGGAGAAAAGGAGATGAATCCAGGAATGTCATGCCCATGCCGGAGGGAGCTGCAGGGACCAGCAATCACTGGTAATGTTCAAGTGGTCATTCAGGGCTCCAGGCCAGCATCAGCGTTCAAGCAGGTGGGGGTTCCAGGAGCAGTGTGTCCTGGCAGCGGCAGCACACAGTTTCTGGCAGGTGACAGTGTGGAACAGTATAGGGTAGATTCTCCGTCATGAAGCAGGATGTCCACCAGCCAGCCAGCTCCAGGCAGGAGAGAAACATAGCACTGCCAAATTGCATTTCTAAATAGGGCTTGTTCCCAGCCAGGTTACTGTGGTGTTGAAGGGAAGGTTGAGGCCGAATCTCAGTCATAAAGAATGCACAAAAGCCATGGAGATGGGCAGGAAGGTTGCAATTGATTGGGTTTGTATGCCAGAGACCCAACTCAGGGCTGCAATTCAAACGTGAGATATGACTCACACATGTGAGGGTGGGGATGTGAGTGTATTGTTAAGACCCTCCAGATTCCCTCGCATACTGGGTGGGCCTGAGCCTGGAGGTTAAATGTCTTCAGTACTTCAGACTGAAGCTGCGGAAGACAGGCTGTGACTGGTGGCCGATATGTCAAGGACAGTAACTATGAAATAGGAGATACTCCTTTAAGTGACTTGTCTGTTTTTAGACACAGAATTACAAATTAAGAGCTAGTGCTTCTACAGTAACAAACATCAATTCCCCTTCTAAATACAGACCATTCAGTTTAATAACTCCAATCTTAGGGGGAGAAAAGCCAAAACGGTTTTTAAAATATTATTATTATATAATATAACTATTATAAAAATATTTAAAAATCCATATGACTGTAATTTTAACAGGGAAAATGTAAGTTTTTAAGGTAAATTTTATAATTTAAAAAACACCTTTAAAGGAAAGAAAAAATATAAAAATCTAAGCATTTGAGTTATTCAGTCTATCCCTTGGTTCTCAGCACTAAATATTAAAATCTAGTGATTCCAGGTACCACCTAACCCAATTGAATAATAGTTTTTGGGACTGGGACCCACGCTTAGTATTATATTTCTTATCAGCTTTGTTGATATATAATTTATACACTGTACAATTCACTCATTTAGAGTGTATAATTCAGTGGGTTTTCATATTCACAAAGTTGTACAACTGTCACTATAGTCAATTTTAGAACATTCTTATCACCCTAAAAAAGAAACCCTATACCCATTAGTAGTCACTCTCCATTCCTTTCCAATCCCCAGCCCTAGACAACCACTAATCTACATTCTGTCTCTATAGATTTGCCTATTTTGGACATTTCATGTGAACAGAATCATACCATATGTGGTCTTTTGTGTCTGATTTATTTCACTTAGTATGATGTTTTCAAAGTTCATCCATGTTGTAGCATGTATCAGACCCTCATTCCTATTTATTGCTGAAAACTATTCCATTTTATGTGTCTACCACATTTTTATTTACCTGTGCATCAGTTGATGCACATTTGGATTGTTTTCTTTTGGCGCTATTATGAATAATTCTGCCATGAACATTTGTGTACAGGTTTTTATGTGACGAGGCATGGTAATTTTTTTTAAACCTCCCCTAGAAATTTTGATGTTGAGTCAAGTTTGTGAACCATTAGCCTCAGTGATTACAAATGCAAAACAATATTTTTTATTGGGTTGGCAATCATTTGGTCCATCCTCCTCTGCTTTATCTGTCACTTAGAACAAGTATGGCATATTATAGATGCTGATAAACATTTGTTACAATAGAAAACAAAGAACAAACTCCTTCAGGTTAGAAACCCAGTGAAAAGATACTTCTTTTCATAATCAAGGCATCATTTCACTAGGAACTCAAGATCCTTAGAGAAGTGTGCTATATCTTAAGAAAGAAATAAAATGGTTTTCTAACAGTTGGTTCAAGTTTGAGTCTGTTGTCACGGTGGTGGAATAGTACCCACTGCATGAATTCCAGAGTGAAGACTAGATTGAATTCAATGTGTTCTACAAATTAATGTTGACCTTTACTAAGTTCTGAGATCAATATTAATTACTGCTGTGCTATGTAATTATAAAAGTGCTATTTGATGTTTCACACCAAGGATATGGATGGAGAGAAAAAGCAACTTGTATTAACACCATCTGTGGTTTTCAACTTTGTAATTAAGGCCAATTCCTCTGTGGAACATTGGGATTAGTATATATGATTATTGTTAGGTTTGTTAACGTCCAGGGAAATATTACAGTTGGGGAAATATCCATTCTGGTTTACCTGGGACAGTCCTGGTCTACATGTGTTTCACTGGCATATTTATTAAAAGCCTCTTTAACTCAAAAGTGTTCTGTTATGGATAATAACTTATATGGTTACCCCAATTATAGGTGCTATTTCACAGTCATACTCACTGACTTGCTAGATTTTGAATGTCATCCTAAAAAATCCATTTTTTTCTTACCGATTGGGTGAACCTATTTTCTCCCCAAAGACCTGTCAATTTCAAAGAACAATTTTTGCCTGTTCTTGATAAGTGCTTTGTATTGTGGCATTTAGAAACTGCAACACTGCTAATTGGTATGTTAGGGCTTTACTACCTAATCTATTTTTGGGACTAAATCCCCGAAGATAACTTGTCATCTGCCTTGTTTCCATGAAATCATGGTGAAGAATGTGCACCTACATGACTTCGTGAGACACGTAGCCAGGCTGTCTTCTTGCAGAAATAATTATTAAGCTCAAGAGGAAGAATCCTTTTCTCTGTTTGTTTTGTGCTTTGCTCACATCCTCTCTTCATTACCTCTGGTTGGTTGGTTGGTTTGTTTGCCATTCAGAGCAGTCTTTTATTTCCACATCAGAAATATTATCTGCCACTTTAATCTCCTTTCCAGCTGGAAGCCCCTTGTTTTTAGCTGACTTCTGTGAAGCTCCCTTTTGGATGTAGGGATATTCCACCTTCTATCAGAATCACCTAAGGACTTTTTAAAATGCAGATTTCTAGGCCCAACCTTAAAGCTATTGAATCTGAATCTCTCAAGTTGGGACACAGAAATACATCAATATTAATAATTTTTGTCCTCATCTCAAGTCTGATGTGGGGTCCTGGGAACTTCATTACTATTTTTCTTTACTTTTTTTTTTTTTTGAGACAGAGTCTCACTCTGTTGCCCGCACTAGAGTGCCATGGCATCAGCACTAGCTCACAGCAACCTCAAACTCCTGGGCTCAAGCAATCCTTCTGCCTCAGCCTCCCAAGTAGCTGGGACTACAGGCATGAGCCACCATGCCCGGCTAATATTTTACATATATTTTTAGTTGTCCAATTAATTTCTTTCTATTTATAGTAGAGATGGGGTCTCGCTGTTGCTCAGGCTGGTCTTGAACTCCTGACCTTGAGCTATCCACCCGCCTCGGCCTCCCAGAGTGCTAGGATTACAGGCGTGAGCCACCGCGCCCGGCCTGGAGATGTTGAATAAATGGTTCCAAGCTAGCTTCAAGAAAATGTCAGGACCAGAATCCAGGCTTTCTGACTCCTAATCAAGTGCTCATTCACTTCTCTGCTGATATAGGGCAATGATAAGGTTTTAGAGGGTAGGACCTGCATGGTCCCTGTCTTTTGTGGTCCCTCAACGTATCCTCAGTGGACAGGAGCTTGCCTCAAGTATGGGGGTGGTGCAGTCACTGAGGCAGGAGGTCTGGTCATCATAACCCAGAAGGAACCAAAAGAGATGGTGTGGCGTGGGACGCCGACCGGGCAAGGACAGGTCCCTCTGAGGACTGCTCCCCACGTCTTCAGTTGTCATTCTGTATCCTCTTTTCTGTCCACAACGTTTTGGTCAAGTGTGACTTGGTACAAAAGGCTGAGGTCCCTTTTATGGAAAATGTGGGTGCTACACTGGACACTCTGGCTCTGCTGAACTACGCCCAAGATTTTAGGACAAGATTTAAATGTCAAGTCCCTATTTGGCAACAGGTGCACTAAAAACGCTATATAATTCATCCATGTAACCAAAAACCACTTGTATCCATAAATTTAGTGAAAAACAGTAAGTGCCAAATATGTGGGGTTTAAGTTCCACCAGAGTATCAGCCATAGATCACTCAGTCCCCAAAGGTGGGCAAGGACCTCTCCTGCCCTGGGCTCAGGAACCCTCTGGCACCCCATCCTTCTATGCCAGTTCTCCATCTCTCCATGCTCGGCACTGTCTGCTCTAGTCATGCCGACAGCCGTCTCTGAGCACAGCTGTTGTCTCTCCAGGGCAGCAGCCCTGCAGGTTTGTGGGCGCACATGCTGTGCGCTTTCGTTGCCAGCCCCTTCCTCTCAGTCACTGGCAGCTCAGCCCACCTGGCCTCATGCCTTATAGAGCCTGTTCTGCGCTCATCGAAGCACTTGGGAAGAACAATCTAGTTTCTTTGCTCCAGATGCTTTTCCTTTGAGGAGAACCCATTCTCAGGTAATCTTTCCTCTCTGACCCTGCACTTCTATGAATAACGTATTAATTTTATTACATCAAAAACACAAAACTCCTACAAATCGCTCTGAGCCTCACATCCTTTTTCTACTTAGAAGAGATTAGACTCAGGACAATGGACTCTACAATAATCATTGGAGAGAGAAATAGAGGGTGTTTGAGGATTTTAAATTTTCTATTCCTATGTTTTATTTTTTCTTAGTTATTAGGGTTCTGTACTAAAGCAATTGTTAGACATGTCCTCTGCCCCATGTCACATGATACTTAGATACTTAGAGGGGTGGCAACTGTGCTGATGTCATAAATAGCAGCAAAACTAAAAAGCTACCCACCTATCCTGGGGGATAAAGTTTATAAGAGAAAAATTATTAGAGTCATTAAGCATTATTTTTTAGTAAGCATTTCTTATGTAGAATGGGAAAATAATAGCACCTAACTGAGGATCACATGAGTCAGTATATGGACAACACACAGAACAGGGCCTGGTGTGTGGAAGTGATACTGGAAGTCTTGGTCATTGTCACTTGTTTCACTTACATTGTCATCCTACTCTGTTCCCACAACTCGGAAAGGCAGGGGTTGTTATCTCCATATTATAGAGGAGGAAAACGAGTGATTTACTCATGTTTGCAAAACTACAGAGTGTCAGAGCTGGGTCTTTCTGACGCTAAGCCCTGGAGTCTTACCATTATATGAAGCTGCAAGCTGAGTGGCACTGGCTGGACATAAACTCCATAGGAGAATATGACTTTTTCTCTGTGGGTTGAGTCTTGGTGGAATTTGGATAGGGTGTAAAATTGGTGGATATTACATTCCACCAACAAAATCAGGAGCAGGTAGCTCTGAAATTGTTTTTGAAAAATGCAGCAGAGGTCAATTCACAGTTTAGAGAAGGGATTTTTAAATCACCATTTATAGGACTTTGTTCTCCAGTTATTAAAAATCATGTTCTCCTAAATTTAGTGCACATGTGAGCACACATGTACAAATACACACACAAAAGCAAAGTATGTAACCAAAATGTGTACCCCCATAAAATTCTGAAATAAAAAAAAGAAAAATTTCAAACTATGTTTGGAAAATTTTGTTTCTAAGCATCTATATCGTATTATATAATTCTATATCAGATAAGAAAGTTTAAATATGCATATATTTTAAACTCTGATGCTGGAAATTGAAGAATTTTTTTCTTCCATAGTATGTGGGAAAATGTTCATCTTAATTTTGAATTATCCCATGCTATGGGGTTCACCATACATCTTACTACTTCTAGATATTCATTATTTTCATTAATAAATTATTCCTTCTTTTTCTCTTTCCTCTTTTCTTTCATTCAACAAACATTTGTCAAATACCTACTATTTGCCAGCCTTTTGGTTCAGGTCTCTTTTCTACCTTACTAGATTCTTGTAATAACCTCCTAAATGGTCACCTGCCTCAACTTTCTGATCATGGCTGTTATGTCCTTTTCCCATATGGAAACCTTTGATGGCTTCCCACTGTCTGATGAATTAAGTGGAGACTCCTGTTTGTGGCATTCAAAGCTCTCCTCATTCTGGCTTCTGACTTCTCTTCATGTATCAACTTGTACAACTCCCTTTGCTAGATTCCAAAAGAAATATTCTCCCACTAAGCACAGTTCCTCCTCCTCTCCCCTCTCCAACCTCCCAAAAGTGTGTGGTTGCAGCTCATACATTACCTTTGATCTCAATCACATATCCTCAACCACACCCATCTGGCCTTATGACATTCTGTATAGCAAATACTTAATGGTAATACTATGTGTTCACTTTATCTAGGTTAACTCCGTGCAATAAGTGATTTTATTATCTCCGTATTACAGATGGGGAAACGAGGCTTAAGATATGTTAGCTATCTAGGATGATAGAGATATACACCCCAGAACAATTTCCTCTTAGACAGGATTCTCACCTTGGCTTTTGGACCAGTGACTTGTCCAAGGTCGCATAGCTAATGAGTAAATGGAGCAAAAACTTGAACCCAGACTGATTTCTAAGCCTGAATTGCTTGTTCAGTCTGAATCTTCTACTGGGCTGTGAATGCCTGAGAGACATTGACTGACTTGTTTCTAAATCCCTAACACCCAACAAAGCAAACCAATTAAATAAGCAAGTGAAAAATGAAGCGACATAAGGATAGAGTGGGTTCAGAGTTACGGAAAACTTCAGTAGATGTGGGAGAAAGTGTTCATAGATAGTTCATTTTTGGCCTTGGCAGTGTCTGAGTGATATGACACTTTGGCAAGAATTCTGGGGCAAATTTACATTAAACTTCCTAAATTTTTCCTAGCCTGTCAGCGTTATATGGTCAAAAAGCCAACATTCAAATCATCCGGAAAAGAATTCTTTGACCTGCGTTGTCAACACAGTGTGACCTAAAGGTCTTTCCAGACATTGCCCGAAGCAAGCTGGAGAACTCTGGAGGTGTACTATGTCCTTTTGGACTTCTCATCACAAGACAGGCTGAACAGTGGACTGCTGAGGGCCCCTTTCTTTTTCCCCCAACCTGTCTTTCACGAGGCCTGAAAACTGACAAGGTTACCCTGGGAAAGCTGAGGGAGACATCGAGAAAGAAAATGACTTTGCCTTATGGAACAGCTAAAACAGAAGTTTCCTTAACAGTACACAAGACTTTATCAGTTGCCGGGAATGTATAAGTCTATTTCATAAATAGTCAAGATAAAGAACTGAAATAACATAAAAGTGACAAAATTAAAAAATGGTTCCGAATGGGAAAACATGCATTTGAGCCATGCCTATAAATTAGGCTACAAACCACTGTTGGACTTGACCCTGGGGAAACCATGGAGGAGAAATTTATATCACAGGGAAGAACAGAATGTACCTTTTTCATGGAATGACATCAAAAGCATTAAATAGACTATTTTGACGGAGCCCTACTTGGCCATAGCAGATGGTAAGTAATTTATCTAAGTTGTGGGAATATTGTTAGGAATTCATCATAGAAAACATACTATAGATCTTCTTTTAACCTTTTCATGTTTAAGGAATGAAGGTATTTTATTCCAGTCCTTTAAAGAGGGTCCTACAAGGTATCATATGTTAGCAATTGCATTCTGGGTAAAATTGCAATGGTCTCCCCTTATCCACGGGAAATACCTTCCAAAACCCCCTCTGGGTGCCTACAACTGCAGATAGTACTGAACCCTATATAGACTATGGATTTACCTATACAGACATACCTATAATTTATAATTTATAGTTTCATTTATAGTTTAATTTATAAATTAGGCACAGTGAGAGAGAAACAATATGCCATAATAAAAGTTATGTAAATGTAGTTTCTCTCAAAATATTATATCTAATATCTTTGGAGCAACAGAAAATGAAACCATAAATAAGGGGAAACTATTGTATTTTGAAAGAGTAATTGTCCAGAGAACCACAGACTACTAATATAAATGACTACAGTGTGGTGTGTAATGAAAAAGATGAAGGGGTAGAAGGTGTGAGGGATTGTGGAGTTTTGAAGTAACAGGGTGGAGAATCCAATGACATTTTAACTTATATTCAAAAACATTTTAAAGTTAATTCCTGAATTGGAATTATTAACAAACACAATCAGTATAGTATATAGTTATATAGTTGAGTGCCAGTGGTTTTGATTGGGAGACAGAACAACATAGTGGTTAAGAAAGCGAGTTTGGAATCATTACTAGACTTGACAAATTATTATTTAGTTAAATAGACCTTAAAACAAATACCCAGTCTGGTTTTTTTTCTTCATTGAAAGATAGCCTTCAGCTTTTTTACAGGCGGTGCTGGTGGTGTTCTGATGCACTCTACATGCACATTCTTACTTAACCCCTATCCTTACGGGATGTGGGCTTCTATAATCCCAATTTAACAGTTTAAGTGCCCAAATATGTACAAGACACTTTCATTATTACTACAAAATATTCTTGAGAAAAATTGAAAACAAATAAATTGAGCAATTGCTATATTTATGGATTAGAAGACTCAATATTAAGCTGCCAATTCTCCCCAAATTGATCTATAGATATAATCCAATCCTAATCAAAATACCAGCGAGAGCTTCTTTTGGCAGAAACATTTAAAACTTATCCTAAAATTTTTATAGAAAATGAAAGGTCTTAGAACAGTCTCAAGTTAAAAAAAAAAAAACAGAACCCAAAACCAAAAAAACCAACACCGGTGTTGGAAATCTTATTACCTGATTTTAAGATTTATTGTGAAGCTATAATAAAAATATGATATTGGTATGGAAGACATGTATAGATCACTGGAACAGGCCACAGATCCAGAAATAAACACACAAATATATAGCCAATAGATTTGACAAAGTTGTTAGGGCAATTCAATGAGGAAAAGAAAATCTTTCCAATGAAGGTGTAGGGAAATTAGACAGCCATGCACAAAAATAACCCTTGACCCTTAGCTCTTTGCAGACATAGAAATTAGCTTGAAATTGATCATAGATCTAAATGTAATTGTTAAAACTACTGTAAGAAAATAAGAGGTATTCTTAGTCTTAGAGATGGCAAAGATTTTGGAAAAGGGATGGAAAAAGCTTGAATTGTAAAAGACAAAATTCTTACATTGGACTTTATAAAAATTTTAAACTTTTGTATAACATGTCCTATGAAGAACATGTTATAAAAAATGAAAAGATAAACTTTTACCTAAGATAGAACACTTGGACAGCATAAATCTGACAGGCGACTTAAAAATAATGAACTCTTACATCTCAACAAATAACCCAATACAAAAATGATACAAAAACAGACATCTCACTAAGATATACAAAATATACAAATGACAAATAGCACATGATAAGATGCTCAACATCTTATCTAAAAGATTTAAATTAAAACCACAATGAGATACTACTAAGCACCCCCTAAATGTCTGGATTTAAAAGGACTGACCAAACAAGTGTTTTGAGGATGGGGAATACCTAGACTTCTCATAAACTACTAGTAGGGATGTAAAATGATACAACTACTTTGGAAAAGTGTTTGATTTTCTTAAAATGTTCAATATAAATGTATGTTACTATATGATTGAGCCATTCCACTCCTAGGAATTTTGAAAGAGAAACAAATGCACATGACCACACAGAGGCATGTACAAATCTTCACAACAGTTTTATTTGTAAAAGCACAAACTGGAATCAAAGTATGCACCCAGTAATGAATGGCTAATACTTAGAAATAAATTTAGCCAAGGAGGTGAAAGATCTGTACACTCAAAACTATAAAATCTTAATGAAAGAAGTTGAAGACACAAATAAATGGAAATATAACCTACGTTAAAGAATTGGAAGAATTAATGTTAAGATTTCCATACTACCCAAAGTAATTTATGGGTTCAATGTGATCCCTATATCACAGAAATAGAAAAAATATTTTTAAAATTCATATGGAACCATATAAAAACCCCAAATAGCTAAGTCAATCATAAGCAAAGAGAACAAAGCTGGCGGCATCACAGTACCTGATTTCAAATATTTACTGTATTACAAAGTGATAGTAGTTAAGACATGATACTGGCATAAAAATACTTATTGACCAATGAAACAAAATAGGGAGCCCAGAAAGGAACCTACACTACACATTTGTGGTTAATTAATCTTCAACAAGGCTGCCAAGTGCACACATTGGGAAAAGGACAATCTCTTCAGTAAATGGTGCTGGGAAAACTGAATAGCAACGTTCAGAATGAAATTGGACCCTTATCTCACTCCATATACAAAAATCGACTCAAAATGAATTAAAGACTTAAACATAAGATTTGAAACTGTCAAACTGCTAGAAGAAAGCATAGGGGCATGATATAGTTTGGATACTTGTCCCCTCCAAATCTCATGTTGAAATTCGACCTCCAGTGTTGGATGTGGGGCCTGGTGGGAGGTATTTGGATCATGAGGGTGGATCCTTCATGAATGGCTTGATGTCCTCCCCACAATAATGAGTGAGTTCTTGCTTTATTAGTTCACATAAGAGCTGGTTGTCCAAAAGAGCCTTGCACCCCCACCGCTCCCCTCTTGCTCCTTCTCTTGCCATGTGACACACCTGCTTCCCCTTCACCTTCTGCTTTGATCAGAAGCTCCATGAAGCTCTCACCAGAAGCAGGTGCTGGTCTGATGCTTCTTGCACAGCCTGCAGAACCATGATCCAAATAACCCTCTTTTCTTTACAAATTACCCAGCCTCAGGAATTCCTTTATAGCAACCCAAAACAGACTAATATAGGGGGAGAGCTACATGGACATTGGTCTGGGCAATGATTTTTTAGATTTGATTCCAGAAGTATAAGGCAATAAAAGCAAACATGAGCAAATAGCATTACATTAAAATAAGAAGCTCCTGCATGAAAGAAAAAGCATAGTGAAGAGATAACATAGACTGGGAGAAAATAATTGCGAACCATACATCTGATAATGGGTTAATATCCAAAATATATAAGGAACTCAAACTGCTTTACAGAAAAAAAATAATTTGATTAAAAAATGGGCAAGGTCCCGAAATAAACATTCTTCAAAAGAAGGCATATATGTGGCCAGAACATATATAAAAAATGTTCAACATTACTAATTATTAGGGAAATGCAAATTAAAGTCACAGTGAGATATTATATCACACCTGTCACAATGGCTAGTATCAAAAGATGAAGATAAGTGTTCATGAGGATGTAGAGAAAAGAGAACCCTTGCATACTGTTGGCGTGAACGTAAGTTAATACAGCCATTACAGAAAACTGTATGGGGGTTCCTCACAAAACTAAAAATATAAAATTGCCATGAATCAGCAATCCCACTTCTGGATATTTACCCCCAAAATTTGAAATCAGTATGTCAAATAGATCTCCGCACTACCATGTTCATTGCAGCACTATTCACAATAGCCAAGTTATGGAATCAACTTCAGTGTTCATCAACAGATGAACAATTTAAAAAATAAGGTATATATGCACAATGGAATACTATTCAGCCACCAAAGAAATTTGTCATTTGCAAAAACACGGATGGAATGGAGAACATTATGCTAAGTGCAATAAGCCAGACACAGAAAGACAAACACCACATGTTCTTACGTATGTGTGGAATCCAAAACAATTGAACTCAAAGAAGTGGAGTGTAGAACAGTGGTTACCCCAGGCTGGGGGTGGTGGTAGGGAGGAATGAGGGAATGATGATCAAAGGGTACAAAGCCTCAGTTAGACAGAAGGAATAAGTTTCTTTCTTTGAGACATACTGTACAGCCTGGAGGATACAGTAAATAATGTCTTGTACATTTCAAAATTGCTGAGACCATAATTTCAAACATTCTCTCCACAAAAAAATAAGTATTTGCAGTGATGGATAAGTTAATTAGCTTGATTTAATCATTCCATATTGTTTGTATTCCAAAATCATATTTTATAGCCCATAAATATATACAAACTATAATTTGTCAATTTACAATTAAAAATAAAAATTAAAAAATAATGAACAGATAAACGAATTATGGCATACTTACATGATGGAATAGTAGCAGTAAACAGGAATGATCGAATGATAAGATTCATCTATATTGTTGCATCTAAGATAATTGTACTGATTGAAAAAAGCCAGACCAAAAAAGACACATATTCTGCCTGTATAATTCCATTTACCTAAGATTCTAGAAAGTGTAAAGGAATCTATGGTGACATAAAGCAGACAGTTGCGGTTGCCTTTCAATGGTGGTGGGATGTAATGCATATGTTCATTATTTTGATTTATTGATGGTTTCATTAAGTATATGTGTATCAAAACTTACCAAATTATATGCTTTAAGCATATGAAGTTCATTGAAGCTCAATTATTCCTAAATAAAGCTTTAAAATTTTAGAAAAAATATCAAAAAAAACTTATTATATCTCTTAGATATAACCATGATACACGGTGAGCATTTGGCATACGCATATTTTCTGAGTATTTAAAAAAAATAATTTGCGTTTACATGATTAATATTAACAAGTTTTCATGGGGAGGGGCATGCTTGAAATGTAGTAGGGGATGGGAATTAGGGGACTTAATAGGGGGAAGGAAATCTTCTAAAACTGATTTATGTGAATAGCTGTACAACTTGGTAAATTTACTAAAAATCATTTAATTGTTCACTTA